>JASGXE010015135.1:0-38577 GCA_030068105.1 Sinentomon sp. SZTP_YWyxl | reverse complement strand
TCAAAGCAAGAATTTTGCCAGAAATTTTAATCGAAAATTTCCGGGAATTTTGGGAATATTCCCGGGAATTTTAGGAATATTGGAATATTCCCTTGGAAACGTTTGACTGTCAAAAACAGACAGAAAAGTCATTACGAGACTGGAAATATTCCCGGGAATTTTCGATGAAAATTCCTGGGAATATTCCCTCGGGAACTTTCCCAGAGGGGTGGGAATATTCCTTCCCGGGAATATTCCCTCACTCCGACAGTGGCGTGCGGTGGGTGTCAGATGCAGGCAGGCACTTTGTCCAGAGCAGTGTCGTCGAAGATGCGTTGCGCGAAGCGCAACGCCGGGGGAGGGGTTCGGGGAGGGGGTGTCCCCCTCCCCGAAGGGGAAGAAATTTTGAAAAATTGAGCCTCAAATGGTGCTCAGAATGCTCAAGTTTTTGAAAAACTGAGCATTTTTTCACATCTGTATGCATCCAGTTGAATAGCAGCAAGGTGCGGACGACATATTTCAGTGAGGTGGTTCTTATCTGAGGTGAAAGGAAAAAATAACATAAGCAATTTCAAAAAAATCTTTCACAACAAGCAAAGCCCAGATGGGTGGCAAAAAGAATTGGTGAGCAGTGTCCCCATGCCCCCCGTTCGCACAGGCCTGGCTATGCCGCTGCAAGCCAATTTCAAGCTTTTTATCCAATAAGCATTTCCATGTTCAATGTTGCATTTCCATTTTGTTGAACATTTGCATTTGCGAAATATCCATTCCAAATCAAGCTCCGAAAATCGATATTTTCAGTGACAAACGCCAAAATGTGCCATTTGAGGGAGTGTCTTCATCAAAAACACAAGTTTATTGAAATTCATTGGCTTCACAAATTGCGGCACCGACTTCAAAAGCTTACTCAATTGGGACCACATTTCACAAATTTTGCCCACACACCAGAATCAAATGTTTTCACAAGACAAATCCAACATTTCCCTTTTCAGTTTACCATTCCCGCAAAATCAACATTTGGCCGCACGTGATATTCAAAAATTGCGGCAGACAGCATGCCTTTGGCGAAACGAGGTTTGCATTCATCGCAGGGGGCTGTGATGGCAGGCTGGCCTGCGATGTCATAACAGCAGAGGGCTGCGATCAGCGGGAGACAACGGAACAACACGAATCTTCACGCTTGCTCTCCGCAGAGAAGCAGCTGGAGGCAGATTTCAAAGTGCCTCCTCCGCAACAAGAACTGCTCCACTTGCAGTGGGTGATTTCACCTGACGGGATGGAGCGGCATAGGCTTCATCGCATCCCCACAGATCCCCAAAGCAGGCAGAACCATTCCATGCCTCTTCTGAATCAGTCATGCGCCAACGGAGCAATGGATTCGCTTGCGTCTGGAAGACCACCGAGAAAGAGGGTGGGTAAAGGGGGGAGGGACCTCTGTGGTTGTTGGGATCGGGAAAGAAGGGAGTTCCCAGTTGAGGAATCGTTCAGCAGACACTCAGCAGGCAAATCAGAGTGTGCCTTTCTCGGAGATGGCTCAGTCCACATTATTTGTGGATTTTGATGGCCCCGTTGCAAATGTTTGCAAAAAATTAAAAATGCACAATTCATGAAATTTTTCTTGGGCAGGCAGCGCCTGCCTTGCCTGCCCTGACCGCACGCCACTGCACTCCGAACACTAAAAAAGTGACACTTGGACTGGAAGTTGCTGAATTTCTGGTGGCACCTTTTCTTGTCTTGCCTGTGCAGCCTCTTCTATCCAGGCCGAAGCCCAGATATGCTACCTAGGTAAGCTATCTCCTTGTGACATTTCTTTGATATCATAACTATGTTTTTGTTTTTCTTCAAATTTTCAAAGCAGGCTATTCTTGGTTACAAGTTTATTGAATTTTACTTCATCACAAGTGTTGTGAAAGCACTGCAGGTCCACTTGGCTTCTTTTTCGCTATGGTAAGTTTGTTTCCATTGTTTGTTTTGCACGCCTGAATTCTGACTTTGGGCTGTTTATCTTCACACGCAAGGTGTGTTGGAAAAAAGCATGCAATTTTTCCAATGGTGCAACTAATGGCATAAGTTTGCTTCTGTGTCTCCCTCCTCGCATCAGCATCCAGGTGGAGGAAATTGAGCAACGGATGTCAGTGAAGTTTCCTCACTTGCCTTCATGCAAGAAGGCAGCTTGCAGGGATTTATGTTTCCAATGAAAGAATGATGACGTTTCACATGTAGGCAAACCAGCCTCGAAAGTGAGCGTTGTATCGGAGACCTCCCAACAGGAATCAGTTGAGAAAATACAGAAATTTTACACCAAGACTTCTTGTTAATCTTCACAAAACCACTCTCAACAGGTACCGATCTGTTTGCATGAAAATTTTATTGTGTCCAACCTAATCATGCCACGCTGGGTGCCATGTGTCCCGAAAAGAAAATACGATAGTAGGCTTTGTGCTTTGTTTCAAGTATACCAGAAAGTTTCCATGTTCATTGCATTTCCAATTTCCACCAAGGTTTTCCAGATTGGATGGGCCCATGCTAACCTGTAAAGCCAGAAGCCTGACGAAGATAAACGGGTGGCAGGTTTGGCACACGAAGATGTATGACATCATTACCTGGAGATGAATGAAAAATGAAAACAATCATAAAAAGTGGAAAACTGAAAGAAGCGACTGCATGATTATACCAACATGTAGGTAAACATGATAAATTCAAAGAAATCAAAACAAGGGAGGAAAAACCGTTTTCTCAATTTTTCTGCAAAATAATTGTCCACAAAAAAGGTTGCTGCATAAAATTTTCGATTTACCTATTAAAATAATGGATTTGCAACTGCGACCAATTTTTGATGAGTTTCTTTCGTCTTCAGAAAAAGAAAGCAAAACTGGAGCAAGGAAACGGCCCGTATACCTAGGTAATTTCTTTTCACTCACTTGATTTCTGATTCATCACACATTGGGCTATCCTGTATCACAGGATAGCCCAAATGCTTCATAAACAGGAAAAATGTAAATTTTCAATTTTATCCAATTTTTCGATCTGAAGCGTTTTTCGGCTCTGACCAAGATTTTTATCAGAATTGTGGTCCAAAATAAAGTGGTGACATCCGTGATTAAATCTAGAAAAAAGTTTCAACAACAAAATGTGATAAAACAGCAAATTTAAATTTGTGTTGTGGCCAAGTACATTTGCGCTAGCTGCCCTGCATATACATAAGAACTTAGTTAGTTCCGACAAAGGGCTCACATCCGTGGTTGGGGCTAGAAAAAGCATCAGATTACAACTATGGAAAAACAACATCAAATTTTCGTTTTGGCTATGGCCAAATACTTTTGGGCTGTCCTGTATGTAGATACCTAGATTGCCATTTCTAGGTAAGTAGTTTCTCCGGAACAGATGTCTTTATTTGTGAAATAATTATTTATATATTATTATATATTTATACAGAATTTCCCAAAAGTCACTTGACAAGACAACCCCTGCTATTTGCTAGTTTTCAATCTTCTCTTGTGGGGCTATTTCTACAGATTTCAGGTTCAGATTGGTCAGGCTGCCTGCTGCAGGTGTTATCCACTCGAATTGGAACAAACTCCACTCCAAGCTTCCAGTGTTGCTTCAAAACAGCAATGCACTTTTCTGGGGTTGTCAAGTGACTTTTGGGAAACCCTGAAGAAAAATTATAATTATTAAATAATTATAATAATTTATTTGTGCAAATAATGCTGTGAAACTGCATTATTTGCAACCGCTTTCTTTTGAATGAATTATTGAAAACACTCATCGATCAAATTTGGCTCAGATGCCCCAATTTAGGCCCATTTCTGAGATGGGATCACTTGAAACTGGAAGAGTAGAAATTGGAGTTTGGCAATTTTCCGCATTGAAAAAGTCACAGTTGTTTGACTGCTGAGAAACAGAAGTGGGGTTGCCATGCCTGTTGAGGCAGCTACTATGATTAGCCATGGATGTGATTGGTTTGGAAATCTGAGAACATCGCAGATGTATGCTGTGCAACTTACTTTCCCGTACACGGTGTAGGTAGTTTTGAATATTTTCAGTCTGTTGATTGTCTGCAGAACTTGTGGGCATGTTTTTACCATCTATTTATGACTGTTCTTCATTTTCTTTCAGTCTGCCCACAAAACTTTCAAAATCAAGATGAAGCTGGCCAAAAAATTGAAGCAGAACAGACCAATTCCACAGTGGATTAGGATGAGGACTGGAAATCGCATCAGGTTCGTTTTCTTTTCTTGTGGGTAGCTAACGCATGAAAAGGTACCTACCCAATAGGAAAAAAATATTTTTTTTTAATTTTATGAGTCTCATCATAATTCTTCACCTGGAAGGTTGTCCAAAATGCAGAAAAATGGTGAGAATCACAAAACCCCTTCTCTAAGAAAAGGCAGAAGGCCACCTCAGTAGGCCAGATGATGCCTCTGGCGACTCAGTCTCGTCATTTTTGGTTCCAAGGGAAAACCAGCGAGCCTCTGTTTTGTGACACCTGCCTTGATAGGAATCCAGTGTGATTTCCAAAGCCAGGAAGCCAGCATGATTTCCACACTTCTTCCTCTTCCTAAGTTTTACCTTGAAAATTGTATTGGGTTCAGAATTTGTCTGGTGGCGAGATCTGCATGTGATGGGATTTCATCTGGCTGTGTTCATGATTTTAATCAAGCAGACTGACATTGATGGACTGGATTTGCGAGAACTTTTTGATGGTGCTCGTGTGTGAATTTCATCTGAAGCAGATCTCTCTGCCAAATTAACCGGTCAAGCCCGAGCGCCGTGCATTTACGTCCGCAAAAAAAAAAACAAACCGCGTACGGCGACGTAGATAAACGCCAAGACCGGCATGATGTGATTGTACGGACGACGTAAATAAACGTCGGCATGGGTATTCCATTTTCAAGGGATTTGAATTTAATTATGTAATATCAGCACCACTCAAAAATATTCAAGCCGGAAAGAGGAAAAATCAGCGATTTAGCAGACGTTTATTCCGCCAAAATCGGTCCAACCTTTTCAATCAGCGCACTTTTCAAAATTTCCCGCTTTTTTTTCTCTCAGGTTCCTGTTGAAGGCGCCTTTTTAGCGATCGCGCGACATCTGCCGTCCGCCGAAATTTGAATTTTCGGGCGGTTGAAAGACGCGCGATTCAGCCGACGCTTGTTTCACGTGAATTGTTGCATTCGTTCAGAAATGGCGTCGCATTGAAATTTCCTTTTTTTTCCAGTTTTTGCTCAATTTTGATGCGGTTTGAAGCGTTTTGTGGGTATCTTGGCCGTTTTTTTTTGTGGGGGTTTTTTTTTTTTGTTGAAAACATTAAATTATAGGCGATTTTAATGACACGAGCAGAAATCTGGCTTGAGTGGGCGGGAAATGCATGCATTTCCGATTTTCCGTTTTTCGAAAATCCTTGCAGATATTATTAATTCCTCAGGGGCGACATTCCGTGTTTCCGAAACGCGCTGAAAAACATTTTAAAACCAGAATTCGCAATTTCGTGCTTGACCGGTTAAGGAAGCCAATGTGATCTCTTTTTTCCGAATTCCGATTAAAAGTCACTTCAAAAATTACCAATAATTATTATAGGTATTTGTTATAAAAATAGGCTTTGTTTGGATTGACCTTTACAGGGAGGTTTGCAAGCTACTTTTATGCATTGGCTTCTCATTGTTTCCTTCATGCCTGAAATCAATGCCGAACAAGTTTATCTCGGTGGTTTATTTGTATTTAATCCTTCAAGACATGGTCGGAATCCCTGAACTTTCTTGAAAATAGGTGTAGGTCAGTACTTTCAAAAATGATGGGTAGAATAATGAATTTTATTCTTGAGCAGTTTTGGTGGACAGTGCCCAACTGAGAATCACATTGCTCGACTATTTGGGAACTAGGCCAGGAATTATTGGAAAAGGCCAAAACCAGAGAACTGGACTTGTAAGTTCTTCATGGCCGAAACGGAGGACTGAACCTGCGTGCAGTCCAGTATTCGGCAATTCTGACTTTACTGCCCCATCCAGGAATTCTAGGTAGTTTCCTTCCAGATAGCCGCAGCAAACTGCTAAAGATCCAAATAAATCCTGATTTGAGATTGCTCTGACCTGGCGAGTTCGATGTTTTTACAATTTTCCAAGATGTTTTCCAAGTTTCTACCTTACCTTTTATAGCAGGAAAGGACCTCTCCAGAGAATTGAACGCAATTTTCCAGCAGCAAAGCAAAATCTGTTTATCTTTTCTTCTTCAATTTTCTCAGGTACAATGCCAAGAGGCGCCACTGGAGGAGAACCAAGCTGAAGCTGTAGATGACTCCACGAAGGATTTCATTCACTGTTTTTGGATAAAATAAACTGTATTTGGATAAAATAAAATGGAAGACAGCTGATTGTTGTGTCAAGATCGCTTTGTGTTTATTTCTGATTACGGTATTGGTTAAGCAGAATTCCAGGAAACAAAAAATGGTCTTGTTGCGAATGTCGGTCTTGCTTGGCCACTGGTTATTTGAGGTTTCACATCGTTGCATTGGAGCAAATTGCTACAGTCATTTTGCCTCTTGAAATGGTGCAGAAGACAAGAACTATATCATATGAGCTGCACCTCAATTCCTTTGCTCACCTTCGAATGGATAGCTCGTTTTAACAAGGATCTGGACTTTTAACGGTTTGGCCCATACTGTCCAAGCTAATGCAACTACAGCCTAGTCGTTTTGGGGCCAAATTTAATATGCCACTCACTGTCACTCTGAGGTGTGGGCTTTGTTTTGGCATCGAAGGAATCCATCACTGCCTGTGTCAACCCACAGTTCATAAAGAGGTGGCACCTGTGTCAACCTGCGCCTCATCATATGCAGGTTAAGACATTTATGTGGACAAATAAAGCAGAGCAGTTTGAACAGAAAATGGCTGACTATTCATGGAAACTAGGTACCTGAATACATCACATGTTCCCTGTAGTTATACACTTGCAATCGCAACTTGGGTTTGTTTTCCAGAAATTGGACCTTCCTTCAAACATTTGTTAAGTAGGTACTCGCAGCTTGCAACCAATACGAAAAAATTGATGGTTTTGCACCCTAAGCTGACTAAAATTTGCCAAGCAAAATGTGGTTCTGGCCTCTGATTCTGGCTAATTTCTGAGAGCGGGGATTTTTTCTGTTTTTTTTTTCCTTCAACATTGCCCTGCTTCTTGTGTGGTGTTTGATTAGACTCCTTTTAGCTGCCACCAAATCAGTTTTCAAGAACAACGCATGGAGTTATGCTTTTTACCCACAAAATCATACCTGATCCTGATGATATTTTGTCGCTGCAGCAAAATGATATTTATTGGCGCATCCTGTGGTGAGTCATTCATCACAGTTTGGAGCTTGTAAAAGTGCTGAATGCCTTTGCAGAATGCTGCTAGGCTCTTCCGTATGGTTGGTAAAGAGTTCTTGTGGTCCACTCCTTTATGATGGCCAAGTAAGTCCCCAGTTAACTTTGTGTGTGTCAAGACTTGGCATGTCGCTGGGTGAGAGCAACCTAACCTGGGACCTTATTCAAATCAACCTGCTACATTTAGAAACTGCTAACCTAGCAGGTTCATTGCAGGACGATTCTGGCAGGTTGGAAGAAGGGTGATGGCAGGACAAAAGTTGTTATTCTATTTCCAAATTCCACTGCTGATTGTAATGCTCCGAAACGGGCGCATGGGGTGAAAAATCAAGTGACCTTTATTCATTGCAATAAATTGGAGGAATTCATGATCTAGTTAGTTGTTGGGACATTGGACTGCCAAATCAAAGGTGCTGGGTTCAAATCCCGATGAAGCAAAAATTTTCAATATTGAACGTGTATTGATTTGAAGCCATGATTTTGCCCCTTTAATCTTCATCAAGGTGTTTTCAAACAAGATTTACCATGGTCCATCTTGCACAGTATATCATGTGGGTTTAAAGGGGAAAGTGAAAACAGCTCCTCCAGCAAAAAAGGATAAAACCATGCAAAAATGTGCAGAAAAAAAAAACAAAAAAGAACCACACGAAGTCCTTTCAGTTTGTGAACGAAAGGTTTAGCAGGCCTTTGAGGCGGTCCAAAGCCCGCTAATTTTTTGCATTGGTTTGATTTGCAATCAAAAATTTCATAATTTTTTGCATTGCTCTAAATTAGCAGATCCTTTAATTTAGCAGGTTGATTTGAATAAAGAAAATGAAACTTGGCAGGCCAAGCTACTTAGCATAGGTTGATTGGAGCATAGGTTGATTTGAAAAAGGTCCCGTTCCTATACAGAGCTTACCCAAGATTGAGGGCCTAACATGTCTTTGTGAAGAATCCAGAAAATCGAATTTCCCTTCTCTAGTAGGTAGGTAAGTTAAGGGGGGGGGGAACCTAGATTTTTTCGTGTAAAATGAAAAATTGTCCAATTTTTTTTATGTGTGGACCAGATGCGCTGAAATTTCTACTTTCTGGTGGTGAAAACCAAAGAAATATCTTCAATATAAAAAAAAATGGCATACGAAAGGCGGAGGCATGTTTTTACTGCTCGCAGTGAAATCAGCATGAAAACGAAAAGTTCTCGATCTTCGACGCTATTTTTCTCAACTTTTTGTTTTTTAAGCATTTTTTGTGCTCCGCCCCGTGTATCTCAGCCATTTTTTATGTGATCATATTCAAATTTGGTGTACATATGCGAAAAACTATTCTGAAAAGATTGACAAGGCCATATATGACAATTTTTGCCTTCATCAAAAGTTATTGACAAGTCAAAGAAAAAAAATGCTAAAAATTTACCGCTTTTCTAGCGGAGTGACAGAAAATCACCTACCACACAATTCTGGGGCCAAAACACGATATCGGGCCTTGTCAAAAGTTTTGGCTTGGTTTTTTACCCCTGTAACTCGAATTTGGGCGTTCTGACACTTGTGGTTATCGCTGTGCACGGGACGGAACATCGCCTTATTTTTTACCCTAAAATGGCTGCTGTGGCCAAACCAGAAGAGCTACAGTGTTCAAATTTTGCACAGAAGTTGTCTACAATGTGGCCCAAAAGTCCCTATACGGTCTACGTTTTTCTGTTTTCCCTTTTTTTAGGTATGTTTGTAGGTTTTTGAGGGAAGGTTTATCGTATGTGAATTGCACAATGGCGGACTGCAGCCCTTTTATAATCGAGCAACACGTGCTAGCTGCCACTTGGGTGCACGAGAGACCAGTTTCAAGGGAGACGATCTCTGATATCCAAGCTCGCTTTGCTGTCCGATTTGGAGTTGACCGACCAACGAAGTCGTCGTTGCTCGACTGGGAGAAAAAACTGTTTGCTTCAGGAAGTGTGTTGGACTCCCCTCGGAGCGGCCGTCCATCTACCAGTGCCGCAACATGCGCCGGGGTGGCGGCTTCTGTGGACACCTCGCCCATTAAATCAACACGGAAGAGGGCGGCAGAGTTGGGAATTCCGCGGACCACTTTGCAGCGGCATTTAAGGGAGGATCTGGGGATGCGTCCATGGCGTCCACTATGCCTTGGAAGTCCGGGAGTTTTTGAGCAATCAATTTCAGGGACGATGGATAGGAAGGGGATCGGCAACTCACCCAGCACCGCTGTCTTGGCCAGCCCGAAGCCCCGACCTCACAACGTGCGACAATTCCCTCTGGGGCATCATCAAAGAACAAGTGTCGAAAAACCGTTACCAGACAACGGAGGGTTTGATGCACTCTATCGAGGTGGCCTTCCGGACAATGACCCCGCAAATGCTGAGAGATATGTCCAGACGGACGTGGAACAAGATCTCTTACTGCAGGGACCACGAAGGAGCCCACACGGACCACGAGGCCTAAGAGAAGGAAAGCGTATAGGGACTTTTGGGCCACCCTGTAGATTGGTTCCAAAGTGTGCAAAATTTGAACAAAATCGGTCGAAAAAGAAAAACGTTTGCCGAAACTAGGTTCCCCCCCCTTAATTTGGTTGCAGTTCATCTCTGTGGA
The DNA here is from genome assembly GCA_030068105.1 of Sinentomon sp. SZTP_YWyxl. Classification (NCBI taxonomy): domain Eukaryota; kingdom Metazoa; phylum Arthropoda; class Protura; order Sinentomata; family Sinentomidae; genus Sinentomon; species Sinentomon sp. SZTP_YWyxl. Next base: position 28,661 of record JASGXE010015135.1, on the reverse strand, counting down.
GAAGTGAACCTTTAACCACATGACTTCAATCCAGAAAATTTGGACACGCAGACCTAAGTTCTGTTGATTGAATTCCTTGGGTCCAAATGTGTGTGGTCTATTCTAGTTCATCGCACTCTCTCTGCTAAATTATGGCAAACCACAGGTTTTGTCAGTGCCAGATGTGAAGCTTTCATAATGTTGCTCCTGGCCCAGACAGCGTGAATAGAGATGTCCTTCAATGAAGACATGCCGTGTCCACCTGGCAAATCTAAAGTGGACTGTCATTGTTCTGGGGCTCATGAAATATGTCTAAATGTAATCCAGCAATGGCAAAAATTGGAACCAAACTGAATGAGGCAAGAGGCATCCTCATCGACCCAACTGGTAGACCTATCTAAAATTTAACTGATATTGTGCCCTTAGTGGCTTTTTCAATGTGGGTGGAATGGTGCACATTGGAAATATTTGGCAGAAATAGCTACTATAGAGGGTGAGTCACCCCTATGCGTATTGTTGTTTTTTGTTTCGCAAGGATAACGAGGGCTCATGTCCTCCGTCTCCCTGCAATCCGAGACTCGGAAGAACTCCTGCTCGCTGAAGAAAAACACATCTCCGACCTGTTCACTCCTCCCCGCAGGAAACCAAAATGGCAGTCAAGGGGTGGGTTTGATTCGGACCACTTCTGGTGCCTTCAGAACAATGAAATGAACAACTTTGTAATTTAAACAATGGACCTCCGAAGCACAGTTCCGGAGATAAAGAGCTGCATAGAAAACAGCCTTAACTGCCCTTCCCCAAAAAGGGCATAGGGAGTTGCAATTTGGAAGAACCCAATGGAACCAAACATACCGCAGGAGAACCAAGCTCCAAAAACTCCATGGCACCACAATGCAGGAGCAGCTGTTTTTGTGGAAACTGCGATAAAAAACCAACATTCGAGACAACTCACCCTGTTTACAGGTGGTTTTACTGACCATCCTTTTTGCTTCAAAATTGTTGGCAACATTCCCTTTCACTTAGCTCAATTGTCAGACCAAAATGAAATGAAATGGGAACAAAGATGCAACACAAGATTTGAACAGAAAAAGTTGACAGCGTGGGACAATGATTGATGATACGTCGGTTTTCAGTCCTGAGAGCAAAACACGTTTTTGCAGGTCCTTTCTCTGCATTAAATAAGAGCCTTACGAGCATGGGTGGAGATGAAATTGTTTTATTCCCTTTCCAATTTGATGATTTTGTTGGGTGAATTACTTACTTAAGAAAGTGTTGCCGCTGCAATTTCTGTTTGCCTGCTTCAGGCAATTAAATTTTTAATTTGTCAGCGAAATCCATCTTGTTTTGGTTCTTTGCCACGATGTGGCTGGACTTTGGTACAGAGTGACCCAAAAAAATCACAATGAAAACATTCGGTTAAAAATAAAAAGCATCTATCTAAGTAGGATGGCTATAAGTGTCTAAAGTGGAATGGTGGGAAGGTCAGCGTTGGTCACTCATTTGGGCATTGAAAGCTATCCTGTTTACCATGAGACACCTATCCACGTTCCCCCATAAGTTCTCTGTCGCTGCTTTCAAGGAGTCTGTGGATGGTCTATGGCTGAAATTTAGGATTTCAAGGGGGTTTGTGTAAAGGCTGCATTTTAATGCCCTTTTCATAGCCTGGGAGCGATGAGTTCAAGGAAGTGAGGTAAAAATGCTAGTGCATGTTGAGGAAGAAATTTGCTTCCGATGGGCTTGACGCACACACGTGTTAAAGTCGCAGGAAAGCAAAGAAGGCATGGCTCGTGGTGAAAGTTCAAATCTGCTGATGCAAAAGCCTTTTCTCTCTGGCATCCATTTTTGTGGAATGCCTCATTGATATTCAGATGACAAACTCAGCTATGAACGACCAAGCAATGCAGATTATGGCAGAAAATGTTCTGTGTTGTTCTTTTCTTCTTTGGGTCGAATTACTGCTTGCAAGATGTGCCTTTGGGCACTGACGTTGTGGGATGGAACTTTAGGCATTGTGCGAGGATATCCAGAGGCAGTAAAACCATGCCCTTGACATGATATTAGCACTAAAAGTTTAATGGAGTGTGATGAGAACTGTTCATCTGGAAAGGAATTTGACCTCTGCCATCGCTGGATTTCCAACGAAAAAAGATAAGTTTCGGGAATTGAATCATACGGCGGAGCCCATTATGCTGGATCCTTTGTTGTGGAATGCCTAGGTTACTGCCACAGTACATAATTTCCCGCTTGGCCATGAAGGGACCAAGGGAAGCACATGAAAGAACAGATAGAACTGTTGTTGTTAGCAACTACTCCCATTTTCCGCAGGCACTGAGGGATTGGTCATGTACACCTAATCCCCATAGAGCAAAATGCAAGAGAAGCACATAAACTCCAATATTTGGAAGCATCAAAGACCATTTCCAATTTTGATCCATTTTTACTGGATTGATGATCATAAATTACGAATGCAGAAATTCGTAATGCAGAAAAATACCATAAGTTGAATTTTGTCATCAATGATGTTTGAAAGCGTGTTCTTTCATTTTTTGGAGAGAGAGAAAGAGATCGTAAGGGCTGTTACCATTTCATGCGAAAACAAAACTTGAATCCTGGACATTTTAATTTCTAATCTAGCAGATTTTTTGAACTGAGGCCACCAGATGCACTTGCATGTGTTTTGTCCATCAACAATTTTTCTCTGGGGAATCAATCAAATTGGAAACAGATTTTGCAAATCAATTCATTCTCCGATAATGCTAAGGCCTGTATTCTCTTGTTGTGGAGGGGAGGTCAGAAGTGGTTGCACATTTCAGTGTGTACAAAAATGAAATGGACGTTGTGGAAAGCACTTGTAATTCCACTATTCACCCAATCTTTGCAGATGTTTCGACATGTTTGCCATCCCTGTGGGTGAATCTTGTTCAATTGATGTTCTTTTCCGGTGGCCTAGTTTCTTACACCGGAAATGATGGAGTCATTCACAACTCTGATGACCGGCAAGACTCCTTCCTTGCAACCCCCCTCTTTCACCGGTAGTAAATGCAAAGTCACCATGATAAAGATCTGATTTGCCATAAGCACGGGGAATCATAAATGGGACCAAGTCTTAGACAACATTGAACATTTCTTGGGAATGAAATCAATAATTTCTGCCAAATCTTGAATCCGTCATCTTTTGATGTGCGGTTTGCACCTTCAGTAAGTAAAAGGGTGGCCTGAACAGATGTTCTTGAATGGTGCTCTTAAGAGATGCCTGGTGTTTCTCCAGTCAGGAACTCATCCAGTGTCTGTTGGTGCTCCTGCTTTTCCTGATCTTCAGAAAACTCAAGCGAACATTACCTGAGGAATTGCCTCATGCTGAAAACTGAACTTCAAACAAAAGTGACAACCTTGAACAATGCCAACACAAAACATTCCAAATTGATTTTTATTGGGACATGTTTGTGCAGTGGCAGAATTAATAATGTACCCACCAATGGGCTTAAAATATGGGTCCCAATCCATGCAAATGCTCTTTACTCGTACTTCCATGCATTTCATGTTGCGATGCTTGAAACAAAAAAGTTTAATCTCGTTTCAAGCATCGCAACATGAAATGGATGGAAGTAAAGTGATTTTGCTCGCAGTTCGGGACCGATATTAAGCCGATTGGTGGGTGCATCATTGATTCTCACTGTACACAGAAACAGCACCTGATTTCCTATGTCAGAGAAGCAGCTGGCAGTCATTTTTCCATTAGATTGATACGCATCCATAGTTCCTCAAAATTCTTTGAACACAAGTGAAATTTCAAAGGTCTGTTTCATGCAGGGACCATCAAATTTCAACATTCAATATGCCTCATACGGATGTCATAATGTTTGCAGCACACGTTGCCATTCTTCTAAATGACTCCTGAGTTTGTATTGAACTCAGATTTAAGAAGAATTTTTGCATGGAGTGTTTTATCATTCTCAGTTTGCATTCATCCCTGAGATGCATTATTTGTCGAAGTACTGCATCCAGAATTATTGATTGGTGCACTGAAAGAACACCATGTGATAGTGTGGCAATGGCTTTCACAGTGAGGCTCCGTCACGACTCCCATTCTGAGAAAAACATACACTTTGGTTTTGTCTTGACTCGTGCGACAGGTACTATTTGCACCATGAAGGAAAAATAAAAAACAATGTAACGGCCTGTTGACTGCACTTTTTTTTCGATCAGGTAATGATTCGGTCGCTTGTCAAAGATTCAAGGCTTTTCAGTTTATTTATGCTAATACTTTTTTTTTGTTTTTTGTGTCGATCCAAAAAATGGTTTGAACTAATTGTTGGGTTTGTTGTTTGTGTGGGAAATTTTTGCCTGCATAAACAATTCCAGTTTTGGTTCGGTAAAATTTGCCTTCCACGTTTTTGTTACATGATCATGCCAGGTACAGTGGCATACCTGGCGTTTGGGTTTGGGGTGGGGAGCATCTGTCACAGCCCAAGAGGGAGTCAGGGGGACAGCCCCTACCAGAAACTAGGGTCCAGGGCAGAGCCCCCAAGAAGCTGAAGAAATGTTAAAATCTGGGGTTAATTTTTGGTACAGTGTTCGTGTTCCATAGGCCACATTTCCCACCGGGTGAGCAAAAAGAACTTGCCAGGTGGGGGCAAGCAAACTGCTGGGGGTCCATTCTGCCCCGTTTCAAGTTACGGAAAGGAATTTCACCTTCGGTGGTTTTGCAACACCCTGGCGACTTTTTGAAATTCATGGATGGATTTCAGCATCAGGTACATTCTCGTACATTGGTTGAAAAGCAAGGAGATCTCAGCAATCAAAGGTCTATCATTAAAATTTGGAAAGAAGCTCCCAATATAGACCTATTTATCGTCCAAACGTCGATGGTTGCATTGCTAGCACGTTTGACCACATTCCCAGTGAATTTCATTTCATCTAGCTAAGGTGGTTGATTGTTGTTCATTTCATTCTACAAGTTAAAAAGTACAAAAGATGGCTTCGATTTGTTCAAAAATTGGTAAAAATGGGTTCGAAAATGAACACAAAAATCATGGCAATATGACCCACGTACCTTGTTTGGGGCACATCAAATCTGGGCTTTTTTTAATGGATTGCGATGAAATAATGACAAAAATGTTGGAAAAACATTGGGCTACATCATAGATATCAAAAATCATTTCAAATGCCTTTTTGGTGTTACCCCAACCCTTGCACACAATATATTTTCTATAATTCGGCCTGTTCATTAATTGTGAAATTCAACTCCAGGCATGCATTATCAGCCGAGTAAAATGACTTGAAAGACCTTGCCACAAACAGCTGTGCCCTTGCAGTAGTACTTGAAAATAACTGGAAATTTAATCAATATTTCCAGTTGTCATGGTAACAGGTTTGTTTCTTCTGGTTTTCCACATTATTTTTTGTGGTATTTCTTCATGCGCAGCCAAAGTCTGTTGACCCTTTCCAGTCTCGTAAAAATTATAAACTTTCTAAGCAAGCCACGATGACTGTGTATTTTTTTTATTATTCATTCCCTGGAAAAATTAATAGTCCTCGTGGCATTATTTGTTGTATTTGGCTTTATTTACCATTTCCTTTGATATCCAAGCTGTCTTCTTGGAATCAGTTTCGTTTTGAAAGTTTTTTTTTCATCTAGCAGAAAGGGAAAGGAGTTGGATAGCACCGGTTGGTACCATTTCAGAGATAGATGAGTAGACGGAGCACTGTCTTGTTACCAAAATAGCTGATGGCATTGATCGGAACGTCGTCCAATATTGGAAAGTGAAACGGACACCAGTTGATGGCAGACGGAATTGTTGGAGAAAGTAAGCCTCGTTTGGAATTTGTTTGCACTTTCTTCCTGTGGTACAAATGGATATCTTGTTTTCTTTCTCGCTTTTGTTTGTTGATTTTTTTTTTGTGAACAATAAACTGGTCCAATCGCACTTTTGGCATGAAAGAATAGAAATTTTAGAAATAAGCTGAAGGTCAACTTGTCGTACCAGTACCCAAATTACCAGTGCTTGTGTTCACGTGTGAATATCTTCATGTCAGACGAGCAGGATGTCCTGCTATTGCAAGCTTCTCTGTTCCCAATTGTTGGCTCTAAAAGTAAGGTTTTGTTTTGTGATATTCTAAAGCATTTTAGTCTGGCATCTGTTTGCTGTGTTCATACGTCCATAGAAGTTAACTGCCCAAATTCCCAGTGCATTTGACTTTTGCACTTGTTGGCTTGCCCCTAGAGTTGACAATTTTCTGCGGTTTCTGATCAGCTTTAAATCATGGAAAAAAAGCAGATATTTGAAGTCATCTACACAAACAAATGTTCACTTTGGAATACCGTCTGAGGTTAATATTTTTGAATTGTGGTAACTTTTGTCTGCGATCGTCAAATTTTGTGTGCTTATTATAGGACACATGGAAAAAGTATTGCTTTGGAATTTGGGTACAAAAAATCGAAAAATGCAAGAGACCAACGGCCGTATTCCTCATTGACAATTCAATAGCCAATTCAATGGATAGATTTGTTTTGGGAAAATTTAATTTCTATGCACAACAACGCTGGGCTCTTATTCCTTTTCCATATTTGCAATGAAAGGTGCATTCATCTGTTGAATTGGCTCTTGAGTTGACCTGAGATTGAGTTGCAATGGGAATCACGGACGAAAATGGTACCGATATAAAAGGATATGAGGGATATTCGGGAGCAAACTGAAAGAAGGAAATGAAAATGATATGAAAGAAACAGTTTTGCTTTGGAATTTGCTTATAAAATGACATGCTCGCCTGTGATTATGAAATGTTGATTTTCTTGTCCTGTTTCATGTCATCTTTACCATTCGCCAAATGGGAAAACCGAAAAACAGTTTGTTTTCCTTTGGTTGCTGCGAGTCTTTCTTTGGTTGCTGCCCAATTTTTTTTTTAATTTCAGAGGCTGATATTGATTTCTTGAAGCCATTTGACATTTCACACCAGAAATGCCCATCACCGGGCCATCTGCCACTTTCCCCTATTGGAGCAAGATCACCTTCAGCCACTCATCGACCAAACATCAATGGATTTTTATATGTTGAACCGAGGTGGCCAAATGAGTGTGAGGTAGGTAGCGTGATTTTCTCAAAGTTCCCCGCATCTATTACCCAGGGTTGCCACCTACCTGGGAAACTCTGGGAGTTTTTTTTTTACCCTGGAAAACCTGGAAAAATCGGGGAAATTTGTGGGTGTGATTTTCTAAAAAGTTTTCACAAAATTCAAGAAGTCAAATTTCTTTTCACTGACCTGTTTTCACTTTCCAAAGAGACGAGTCGAATGATTCCAGAAATTTTGATTTCTTGGAACTATTTTCTCATGTTTTGTCACACTGGTATGGTAGTTACATATAAATCTGCAGAATCACATTACAAACAATGTAAGACCAGGGAGGTCAAGTTGTTTGTAATGCGATTCCCCAGAATCGTTGGATAACTTACTTGCAAAAATGTGATTTTTGTTATTGTAATGTTGCCTGGATTTTGTGAGTTCATTTTGTGGCATTTTGTAAAAACCCTGTTTCCGTTTCTTTTGAATTCAGCTTGCAAAGTAAAGTACCTATCTAAATATTAAAATTGGAGGTTTGCGTTTATGTTTACGGGAATAATTCAAATGCATACCTGAGTCTTTGAGATGCTCCACGAAGAAATGGTGGATAAGTGCATGAAAAAAAGGGTGGAGGTCATGTTTCGGGGGCATCTCATTTGCTAATGTTCACAGGATTTTGAAAACAATGAATAAAAACATTGTTCACTGAAAAAACAATGTAAAAAAATACCACTGGAACTTTTTCCTTTTGGCCCTGAAAAACCAGGAAAACTCAGGGAATTCTTAAATTTCAGAATGATTGAACCCTGTTATCCTATTTCAACAGATTTCGTTTTTATTTCTTTGTCAAAATTATAGTTTTCAAGAGGTTATGAATTGGCCCCAAAATTTGTATGATTACGTTTCTGTAAGGTATCATCTGGCCAGTGGCACAGCTGTGGAGGGCTGTGGAGCGGGTGGGCCAGCAGCTGAAAGGGCCCAAAAATAAAGGCATGCATTTTTGATGAAAAATGATGCGCAAAAACAAGAAAGGGAAAAAACGAGGCAAAAGAAATGCGCAGTGAAAAAGCCCTTCGGAATTGAAATTAAAAATATGTTAGATTTGGATCATTGGCTCTCTGTCTCTGCAAATTCGAGAAGTTGCCAGTGCAGTCTTGGCTCGAGATTCAGGGTGACCTTCTGTTGACACAGGAAAATGGCAAAACAAAAATGCAACCTTGAAGCTGTGCGGTACATTTTCGAGTTTGGAGTGCATGGCAAAAAGGTTGCAATATGCCGCACAGCATGCAAAAACTAGCAGTCTGTAGGATTCCTCATGTGCCCTGGCCACCGCCAAATTGTTGCACTGCAGGATGGCCCCATTCTTCTGACCTGATCATCTCTTTCCCATTCGCCAAATGGGAAAACCGAAAAATAGTTTCTTTTTCGTTGCTTGCTGTGAAAGCTTTGGAACAATCAAATCAATGTCCTTCGAAAGTCCCGGTACAACCGCTACCGCAAGTTCGATCAAAAGTCCCGTATAAAAACGTTTTGAGGGAGGAGTTGTCCCGGGACTTTAGGAAGGAAAGACTAGGTACCTATTGTTCATAACACAGTGGAAGGAATAATGACAGTGGCATGTGCATATTTTGGCCTGCATAATATGTTGCTGGAGTGTTTCAAGACCACGATTGTGGGTAGATCCCGCACTTTTTGGTGCAAACTTCAGCTGCTGCTAAACTTCCTGTCGGGGACATGCGAACTGCAAAGCCAAATCATTTCCATTTTTTGAAATGGGAGGCAGAGGCAACAGTGGAAGAAACATGCAACAAATTTGTCACATCATTTTGTCATTTCGCCCTGTGGCATCCTTCATTGTTCATTTGGATTTGGTGCAGGAAGGGAACAATAACAGTCGATTAGAGCTCCTGCATGATTTGATGATGCTGATAAGTGACTGATATCATTCACAATTCACAGAATAGAATTTTTGGGGCACCTCACAAGTTCGTGGGTGGGCCCTGCAATTCCTGCGCCACTGTGTCTGGCCTGGAGACTTTCAATTCAGTTTCCACATTAACGTAATCACAATTATTGACAACATTAGTTGTGGGACTGGATTTGCCTTAGGGGTGTTTATGTAGAAATAAGAACTAGAGCCTACCATTGTCGTATGAAGTCTTCTGGAATGTGAGATCTTCGAGCCCCTTTTGTCAGTTTCATTTGCACCTAACAGCATTGTCGTGTTTATTGCCAGTGTTGTAAAGGAGGTCATACAGTCCCATACAGCATATGGTCCAAAAGACACAGTATGGCCTGAAAAGAAAATAGCCCAATGCTTTTTACATTGGGCGTATGGGCTAGCTAAATTTATACCCATTGGGCGTATGGTTGAGCAAAGTTTTACCATTACACCGCTGTTTATTGCTGCTTCTGTGACTTGGTTTTCAGGTACTACCAGAAAGAGTGAAACATGTACATGATTCGCCACCTGCTCCAGAGTATTTTTACAAGCCAACTGGGAGGGAGCCACAACCAAAGCCAGTTGGTGAAGAATGTGGTCAAGTTGTTTTTCACTATAAGCCAGAAACTCCACTTAGTTATGTTAGTGATGCTTTGATTTTTCTCTCCTTGGAATCATGTTCATAAGGGATTTTGTGTTTACCAGTTTCAAATCGGGAAGTTGTTTTCATGATTTTCTGTTGTTGAGCCAGTTCATCCCACAACTGAACTTCATTATCACGTTGATAGTCCATGAAAGATTGCCTTCTATTCGTGCTATTTCAATTTAAAAATCGTTTGCAGAGAAATAAAAATTTGTTTTGTGTCCCTTCCCCCAACCTCCTCTACTTACAGACAATGTTAATAGAGAACAATTTCTTACTTACGTCTGCAGGAATTTTTTTTTATTTATTTCATTGGGACCAAACTCAACACAAACTCAAACACAAAACTGGCTACGAGTTAGATCCTAAACTTAGCAACTTCCTGTGTGATCAAAATAATGCAGAAGTCTTAAGGCCTCAAAAATATTGTTGACAAAGACAGCTTTCCAAGGGCATGTTCCTTGGCCACCCGTTTGGTCGGACCCTGTCAGTTCTGGCCAATGAGCTACATGAGAGTGGATCCTTTTCATGTAACAAGACTAGGGCTAAAGTCCATGCGTAAATATGGCCATGTGAAATGGAAAGTCGTGGAAAAATTGCACTGGCATTAGCTGCATGTTTTCGTTTATGTACTATCTCTTGATCATGAACTTGGTATTATTTTACCTATTCCAGTTTGGTCGTTCAAGGTCAGGCAGCTGCAACAGTTTGACGGACGTTTTTCGTCCGCCAACGTACAATTTTGGAATTGAGACCACTCTACAATTTGAATCACGTTTCGAATCCGGTAATCTCGAAAAGGCAATCAAAGTATCGGAGACGTACTATGAGTTATACCTGCGCATGGATCTTTACACAAAGAAGTATGCCCAATGGTTCTACTTCAGAATTAAGAACATGCAGAAGAATCTCAGTTACAGGTGAGTCTTTTCTTATTCTTAATGTGGCGCCAAATTACACTTGCAGTCGAGTCCGTCTATTTATGACCATTATTTCCTTGTATTTATCTTGCAAAATGCCACCAGGTACAGTCACAAAAACAATAATGACTCGCGTAAACCAATGCAAATATTTGTATTAATGCAAATGTAATGAATAAATGTAAATGTAAATATTTGTATTCAGGGAGTCATTATTATTTCGTGACTACAGTCATGTTCGATGGCTGATATTCAGTTGAATGGATGGGACCACGAAAGCCTGGACAGCATCACCTCTCCCATTTAACAGCTTTTGACACAGTACAACCCACACAGGGTGTGTCATATTTTTGAGGTAGCACACGTTTAAATAAATATTTGTTTTATCGGGCTTCTTGGCAAAAGTAAATTCACATTTACGAACAGTGCTCTCTTGTTATCAGACATATTCCCACTTGCTACTCGGCCATCAATACTGGTAGAGTGCGAGTACTACTCGCACTCTACCAGTATTGATGTTCTTTCGTGGTTTTGCCTGGCAAAAATTGATACATGACTGGGGATATCTGGAACCACACGTCCACAGCAAAATGTGGATGTTTCCACACCATGTCACCACACCAAAATGTTGCTGAAATGAAAGACTCAAAAGGAATAAAACTGGGTGTATTTTTCGTTTTCAGGTTTTCGATTGTGAATTTGACAAAGCCTGAGAGTTTGTACACTTGTGGAATGAGGCCCTTACTTTATTCAGAGAAGGACGCCTCATCTCGCGGCTTGGGTTGGAGGAGATGCGGAAAACAAATTTCGTATTACAAAAATGGTTTACGGTGAGACATTTTTTACCCATTCTTCGTGCTTGTTTTTATGAATTATATCATCGATTTGCATTGTTTCTTGAGCAGAATTCTTGGAATAATTCTGAATATCCCTCAGAACATTATGGATGGGGAAACATCAAAACGTTTTTTTATATCTTGTAGTACCTGCAACATGATGAGGTGATTTTGGCTTTCTTTGATGTTCTGTTGCACGTTACGTGCAACAGAATATCAAAGGCACGTTGTTTTTGGAAATTTTTCCGTAAGACTATGGTGCCATTTTTTTTTCTTCCAAAGAAACATCCCTGGTAAAGGTTGTTTCTCACTCTCGGAACAAATGTTTTGTTTTCGTGTGTCTGTTTCGAAAATACCATCATCCCAAAAGTATCTCTACCTACTATCTCACATCACCACAAAATTTATTTTATGAGATTACGCCATCCCATGACTTCGTTTGTTATCTCCCACTCAATAACACATGTCGGTAACAAAAAATTGATTGCCCTGAATTTGTCACCAAGCTTGCCACTTCAATGGAATTCGCCTTCCCCGATGTCAATTTTTCTGTTTAATGCATTTGGTCCAGTGACTGTGGTTTCAATTTCGCTTTTGCTTTAAAAAAGTTTCATCAAACATTGGGGGAGTATGTGGTGACGGTAATGAATGTTAATGCTGATGGAGTACGAATACATTGATGCAATAATGCTCTCTACGGAAGTAGGAGAAGTAGAGGAGGGAATGCCATGGTCTGCTTCTTTCATTATTTGTCACACAACATGCCTTGAGATGTGGTTTCAGTAACGGAAGAACCCACAAGAAAAAAAAATCTTTGGCTCAACATTTTCCTTGTTATATAGAGAACATTGTTTCTCTCTTTTTAGCTGCAGTGGTGATGATCAAAGCTGTTACACCCTCACTTTCACTACAAAATTTCCACATGATGACGATCTAGTCTATTTGGCCCACAGCTACCCATACACTTACTCAGACCTGCTGGAGGATATTCAGAATTTTGAGGTACCTATTGCTTTTTATTGGGCTCTTCCTTTTTCAAGCTGGATATCTCCTGTTTGGCTCTCAAATTTGGTTCAATTTTTGCTTTGAAGCGATGGTTTCTTAGTTTCATTTCTGTTATTTGCTACTGATCTGAATCTGCCTCCGTTCAACCATTTTGGAACATGTTCTGAAATATGTGAGCACTGAGCCGTACGATTTCTCAACCTTTCACAAATGCAGGCACCAAAACCTACTCGTAAATCGTGTTGTGATGCTCTTTGTTGAATTTGAATCATTGTTTAAATATCAGGTGGTCAGATACGGAGATTCTGGCCAAAATTCATGAGCTGCTGACACTTGTTGAAATGTTTTTCAGGAAATTTTTCGATGCTATTGAAGTCGATGTGGGAGAAAGTTTTGTGTGTGATCATCTCAAGATGGAAAAATGTTTGCCTTGATTTTCTTGTGCAGGGAGTCATGTGTTCTAGATGTGGCTGCTTCTCTGGTGGCGGGGAGGTGATGTCGAGGCATACCGCTATACATCGGACAAAACACTATATCTGGGTCATGCCTGCCAACTCAGGAGTGGAAAGGCATGACTCAGATATAGCGTTTTATCCGATGTATAGCGGTATTCCTTGACACCATCTCTCGACCTTGGGATAGTCCGTCGTCCTCGAAGTCATTCCCAATGAAGATCAGACATATCAGGATGACTGATACTGTTGTTTTTTTTTTTCTTGTGAATTTCCAGACCAAATCAGCTGATTCCTCGATATTCAAACCACACTTGCTGTGCAAGACACTGGCTGGGAACAATGTGCCTCTCTTGACAATAACGCAGCCAAGACCAGATGACAGCACTCAATTGGTAAAAGTGTTTATTTGCTGATTATAAACCAAACTTTAGCTGGCATCAGATTTGCTCCCACTTATATTTTTGAAGTGCTTATTTGGTCCCAAGTTTTAATTTTCCACTGCCACTTCTCTTTTGGGGCAGCTAATAAAAATATGAAATACGTTTTTTCATATCGGGATGTAATCTCTTAACACAAAGGGATGCACTCTTCCGCATTCGCAAATCACAATCACTTTGGAATCAACACCTGGAAAATGACAAGGGCCACCCACATACAAATTTTCTCGCTTTGTTTCCCTACCATGATGCACTGTCATTGCACAATGGGTGATGCGTTTCCAATGAGGTTTTGAATTTTGGATATGTTTGGCTTCTCCCCAATGTGTCCGCTGATCATGCCCTTCCTCACTTCACAGGCTGTCCCTCGGTATTGAAACCAATAAGCACACATTCACCAAATCAAGAAAAACGAATTTCTTTCATGACGTGTCGGGCAGAATGCAAGAGGTGTGGGCGACTCACATGACAATTTTACACGAGCGTAACAAACAGGGATCAGATGGACCAAATGCCCGGTTGCAAAGTCTATTCCAGAACGTAAAGCGAACCAATTTATTGTATCCACAAGCCAAAAAGTAACCTGAGCAGAACAGTCGGAACAACAAATTACTTTTTTGCACAACTCCGTGGCAAGGAAAAGGTTAAATCACAAGTGAAACATGCCGATAACAAAATACCACTGATCAAGAGGATCACAAAGGACATGCAGCGATGGCACAGGGGCATTACAAAGCGGAGCCTCCAACAATCTCTTACCCCCATAGTGTCTGGAAAATCACTGGGGGTTGCTCTTTTGCTTGATGTGTGTCATGGTTCAATTTTTATTATTTTGTTTTCTTTACTGGTGTACATGGTTGCACGCTGTGTGACGGTGTTTTTCATTCATCAGGCAATTTCGTCTCCCAGATATTCCGATGGTTCTTACGTGAGAAGGGTGGAGATGAGCTGACAACATTAGCTCATTTCCAGGACAACCCTAAACAACATTCTTTCATAATTAAAGTCGTAAATGGCGACGTTTCGCCCCCTCGACTTGGGCCTTTATCAAGAAAAATTCAAAACGCTGGACCTGGTCATTGCTGCTCCCAGACTTCCTATTTGCCTGACAACGGCCTATTTGATACATTAGCCTATTCTAAGCAAAATTTCCTGTTCTGGTGTCCATGCGTTGAACATTCTTTGAGAATATCCAATGTCAGAATCATTCTTTTCATGCTCAGATTTACTGACCTTGCGATTTACTATGTTAGCATAACACCATTATTACCAATCGTTCTTACCTAACCTCAAATTTCCATCCGTGGTGCCTGTGTATGAAGTTCTGAATCAGCATGGCTCACCCCAGATCGTCTCCCAGTTTCTTTATTCTTTTTCCCGTGCCATACCCATTGAATCATGAAGTAAAGTACCAATCTTGAATATTTTAGCCAAAGAAGCAGACAATCATTCTGACGTCGAGAGTTCATCCAGGAGAAACCCCATCATCCTGGTTTATGCAAGGAATCATGAAATATCTGACTGGGAATTCACCAGTTGCTAGGGTATGTTTTTAGTCGGCCGATAAGTTATTGTTTTTGATTGGAGTTACATTTTAACACAAAAAGGATTACAATGATCATTCTTTGTATTGGTAGGTTTTCAATTTCCCTTCTATTTCTGTTCGTGTGTCCCTGGATTTTTCTAAAGTATTTTCTTGATAAATCTTGTATTTCCCGGAAAATGACCTCCATATTGACAAATTTAGTTTTTAGCTGTGCATTGTTTCACTGCAAACTCATTTCTTGTTAACATTTTCATTTCTAAATCTGGTATTTTAGGATAGGGGGAAGTGGACCAAATGTTGTTTGGGCAGAATGAATTTTAGGCCGAATGGACTTTAGTCCGAACGGCATCTGGTCCGAATGGGTTTTGGTACGAATGGCTTTTGGTCCGAATTGACTTTTGATCGAATGAACTTTAGTCCGAACGATGTTTGCTCCGAATGGGTTTTAGTCCGAATTGTTTTTGGTTCGAATGGTTTTCAGTTCGAACGCTTTTTGGTTCGAATGGTTTTTAGTTCGAATGGTTATAAGTTCGAATGCTTTTTAGTCAGAATTGTTTTTAGTTCGAATGGTTTTTAGTTCGAATGTTTTTTGGTTCAAATTGCTTTTGGTTCGAATGCATTTTAGCCCGAACGAGTTTTGCACCGAATTGGTTTTAGTTCGAGTAGCGTTTGGATCGAATGTCGTTTGCATCGAATGTGAATAAGAACGAAAAATTTCCGAAAAGTCTGGCTTCTGCGCTGTGGTTGTTATGTTGGTTTAATCCTAAACATCAGCTTTAACATTGCATATAAAAGGTGTCGGGATATTTGTTGGGGATGACATTTAAACGCCAAAAATTGTCTAACTTATCGAAACACAACCTAACCTAACCTGACCTAACCCGTTCTATCACCTATACCCAAATAAAACAAACAAGAGAGGCGGTTGCAAGATGTGGAACTGTTCAGATTCAAAACAAACAATCTCCATCTGCGCAGTCTTGTGCGGAAAAATTCAGAATCTGCAAAAGTTTAACGTCAACAGCCGAGAAGAATGTACAGTGTATCGAACTGAAGTTTGTTCGAATGCCACTTGGACAGAAACCAAATTACTTCGAATCGTATCTGGATCGAATGTGCATTAGACCGAATGTGCATTTGTTCGAATGGCGATTAGTCCGAATGCGTTTAACTCCGAGTGGTTTTTAGATCGAATGACTATTAGATCGAATGATTTTTAGGTCGAATTGCATTTGGATAGAATCTCGTTTTGTCAGAATGTACTTTACTCCGAACGGCGAAAAGACCGAATGCGCATTGGTCCGAACGGTTTTTAGATCGAATGGTTTTTAGATCGAATGGTTTTTAGATCGAAGTATTTTTAGTTCGAATGCATTTTAGTTCGAATGGTGATTGGATCGAATTTTCGGTCTAAAAACCATTCGATCTAAAGTACATTCTATCCAGGTGCGTTCCCCCGTATTTTACGCCAGTTTTAACTGGATTTTTACTGGTAAAAGCATCATTTCAGGGTACTGTTGAAACAGAGGCAAAGAAACCCTTCGCTGACGGCGGAATCATAGGAGGTTGGAGAACAGAATTGCATTATTTGTTTTCGCTGTTTTCTCTTTCAGGAATTACGTGAACGATTTATCTTCAAAATTGTTCCAATGTTAAATCCAGATGGAGTAATTGTTGGCAATTGTAGGTGTTCATTGACCGGTAGTGATCTAAATAGACAGTATAAAACAGCACTCAGGGAAACATACCCGTCTATTTGGCACACAAAATCTCTCATCCGAAGGTCAGTTTCAAGCACCTTTTGCTTGTTGTTTTCAATTTGTGGTTGGAAATGGTTTGATTACAAGCATATAATAAATTCTGCTCCGGTTTGCTGCAAATGACTAATATATCACAACCGGGACGAGAAAACCTTCTAGAGTTTTTGCTCCAAAGTAATGCAGAAGTGCTGCAATCTCTCGTCTCCTTTTCTTTCAAAGCTCATATCATCTGCGCTGTGTGAGTCAGTTTTGTCGTTAGTTTAATCTTTTATGGGTGAATTTGTCAAAAGTCATGGTGGGGCCCGAAGGATCACAGCAAAAACCTGTTGAATTTGGGTTCTGATGTTATGGTTTCCATTTTGGCCTTAGGGTTGATGTGAATGTTGAATTTTGACCACAAATCCCACTTTTGCTTTTTGTGGGTTTATGTGCTTGAATTCTCCTGAGTTCAACAGTGAAAACCAGTGATCTCCATTCAAACTGGATAGCAATGAAGAAGCGCAGAGGCCTGGCATCTCTGTTCCTCTGCTGGGTTAATTGGTGGCAGGCAAGCAGTGGAGAGTTGAACATGCCTGGTGAAAACCAAATTTATTTATCTCATTCCATTCTCAAGATATTGTGTTGAATGCGACTGTCCATCGATCAAGAATATTTTCTGCCTTTTGCATTGAGAAAATTCCAAACTCTCATTGAAATCAAGAGCTGAAATTGAAATTTGGTGAATTTGGATAAAAGAGCGTGTAGAATTGGCTAGAATGATCAAAATTAGTGCAGGACCTTTGTTTATTTTCTTTGTTTTTTAAATTTAATTTGCATGAACCAGACTCGCACCCGACTATTACATGCACTGTTGCAGGCACTACCTAATACATTCTTACGAAATGTTTTGACAGAAATATCATTTCCATCCCCAAAGACACTGGCATCAAGAGAGTTCCAATCATTAACAGTCCAAGCAACAAACGAAAACTTTAACTGGTTTGCAGCATAATTTGAAAGCACCACTTTCACTTTGACACAATTTGAATGTTAATGCAAATGAAGTAAAAACCTTTGCCGCTTTTCATCGCGGTACACTTAAAATTCATTCTTGGGGGCTCAATTTGTAGGAAGGGTTCATTGTTTCTTGCCAATTCTTGGTTCATTTAGTGAAGATTGGCACAAACTGGACTTTTCTATCTCTCTCGGAAGTTGAGCATTTTCAAAAGTCAAATGCGCCTTATTATTCTCCATTATTTCATTATTGTGTAAAAACGGTGTGTTATAAAGAGTAAGGGAGTTAACATTTTACGCAGAAGTTAGTTTTATCGATCCAAAAACTGTAAAATTTCGTCCAAATTGATTCGAAAACAAAACAGTCGACTTACCAGGGTTTGATCCCCACAATTTGTTCCACTAGTCAGCCAGACAAAATCTGCATCTGAGCGGATTAAACTTTGGCCTGCAATCCACATTTCTGGTTTACTTGGTTTAAGTGCTCAGTTTGGTTTTCATCAGCAGAAGCTCTTGAATTTCTCAAATAGCTGTTGTTCATTGCAATGTAAGTTTATATGCTTTATTGCTTCAGCTTCTGTGCGGCCATTTTTTATTTTGTTTCAATTTCCAGACTGATAGAAGAACAGGATGTGTTCTTATATTGTGATATTCACAGTCACTCAAGGAAACACAATGTATTCTTGTATGGTTGTGAAAATGAAGCATATTCTGAGAAATATTTGACGGAGCAGATATTTCCATTGATGTGTCATAAAAATGATGCTGACAAAGTGAGTGATCATGTTCCATTCGACGTTTTTTTTTTTGCTCAAAGTAATCATTTTCCCTATGCAAGAAGAAACATTGCTCTTGGCTGTCAAAAGAAGCGAAAGGTTGGAAACGTTTGATTGTTGCTGTACAGTTTATTAGCAAAAAACTGTCGCACATACCTGCAGGGGGAATGGGAATGGGAGATGATGATATCCATTTTCAAAATAACTGTCACATATGGAGAAGTAACGAGAGAAGATGATTTCCATCTGCAAAATTACCGTTGCAGAAATTGGTTTAGATGGGACAGTCAGCGAAGCAAGAATCACTATTGCTTGACCACATAGTGATTCTTGCTTCGCTGACTGTCCCATCTAAACCAATATGTGACAAGTATTTTGCAGATGGAAATCATCTTCTCCCATTACTTCTCCATATCTTGCAAATGGATATCATCAAATGGATATCATCATGCTGCGACAACAGAATCACTTGCTAATTCAATTCTTGTGTTGCAAAAAAAATCTGTCAGAATAATTACCCATTCAACATATCTAGAGCACACTGCCAAGATTTTTGACACCTTGCAAGTGCGAACCTTCAAATCGCTGGCAGCTTACAAATTGGGTATCTTTATGTACACAACTTTGAACGTCCGGGGAAGCTCCCAGATCTTCCATAATTGGTTTCTAAGGAATGAGAACAATACACGGGCAGGGACAAACTCTAATCTCTTGCTTCCTTCTGCGAGAACCAATCTTGCCCCAATTTCACGACGATCATGAAATGTGGTCGAGATTCAACCATAGTGCAGAAATATCGAACCCACCTCATGGCACTAGTGCAATACCTCCTAAGTTAGGTGGGGCTAAGTGACTCACAATTTGATGGACAGTGAAAAAATTGTGTTTGTTGATAACAAAATTATTTACAAGTTTCGTCAATGTTTCAATATGTTTTCAAATGCAGTTAGGTGATGTGTGTACATCCTCCTTGGCGAGATAGCACGCAGCCTTGTGATTACAAATGTGGTGATACGTCGACAAACTTGCATGCCGGTGAGATCATTTAACACACACTTTAAGTTCATCAGTCTGCTGCATTGCTGCCTTTTGGTTATTGCTCTCATTTTGATAAACAGTTTATCAAAAATCTGATTTCTCAACTTCCTCTTTCCTCTTCTTTTGTATGGATTATGGAAAACACATTCTGATTTGCTTATTTTTGGCTATTGTGAAAATATCCCTTCCAACTTTCCTCTCTTGATTTCAGTTTTCATTTGAAAGTTGTAAATTTGGCATCTCCAGAAGTAAGGAGGGAACCGGACGTGTGGTCGTCTGGAGCATGGGAGTGACAAACAGCTACACCCTGGAAATTTCATTCTGTGGCTCCCTGGCTGGATGCCGGTTTGCAACCCACTTTACTCTAGACGATTATCACTCTATGGCCAGACATTTTTGCCAGTCATTTCTTGACTTCTCCGACCCAGAACCTCTGAAGGTTTGTTTATTATTGACATTTTGCTCGCGGATGTGGCTGGGCTACATTGTTTGCAACCCTATCTCTTTTGTTCTCTGAAACTGCTCTCTGTTTAACAGTGCCGTAGCAAGAGAGTGGCAGGTGTGGACAAACACCATGGGCGGCAAGTTGGAAATGGCAGCAAAATTGCGAATTGTGGAAAGCAGAGAGCAAAGAACAATGAAATGTTTGGCTTTATATTGATCAGCAGGGGTGCACTTTTGAGTTTTGGCATGGGCGTCCCGCGTCTTTTTATCTACCTACGACGCTGCGTGTTTAAAGTCGCAAAATGGATTTTGATGGATGAATTTATAAAATAAAAATCCCCATTTCAAACAAAGGCTCCAACCGACTAGTCTCGTGTTTTTTTTCCTTTTTCCTTGTGATATTCATTTGATTTTTGGGGATGTGGTTGAACTTCAGATTTAAAAAAAAAAAAACAAGCAAGAAAGTGATCACACATTGACATGATTGAGTTTGATTCAATTTATGCACACTGTGGCAACTTCATTGAAAACTGCTGTTGCCACAACTGTGACAACTGACAAATTTGTTTAATGATGCTGATGCCGGGTATTTACAGGATACATTTCACAGGCTTTATGCACCTGAGGGGGAAAAAAACTCCTGGAATTTAAGCCCTCTAAATTCAAAGCTAAAAGTCTAAAATTGCTGCTTAACTGAGGTTGTGAAATGGCAATGTTTCGAAACACTTATTTTTGTTACTTTTTTCTTTCTTCCAGGCCATTTTACGAGAGAAAATCCTGTTGAAACTCGAACAAAAGAATTCCAGTTCCGAAAACCCAGCAAATATCGAACTGACAGATTATTCAAGGTATGCTTCCAGTTACTTGGTTTTTTGTTTATGATATTTCAGCGTAACATAGATTGACGCTTTGATTGACAAGTTAATTAACAAGTATTGATTAACAATTTAACTTATTAACAATTTTAAACAAATAACAATTTAGCTTTGGTTTATATTTTTTCTTTACAATAATTTATCTTTCACATGTAATTTGGGGTAAAAACTTGAAAAAGAGAGCTTGGAGAAGATGTCTTTAAGACTCTTAGGCCGGAGAGATCTCCGATGCTTTTTTTAAAACCACCGGTGAAAGTTGCGGATATCCACGTTTTTGGGGGGAAGGGATCGATAATAACCTCAACTATCACTGGTGGATTTGAAACAAGCAACAGAGATCTCTCCGGCCTTAATGAAGGGTTGCCTTCACTATAATTTGCTTACTTTTTATTTTATTTTGTGCATTGAATGTTTATGGAACAGGCTAAATTGCCTAAATTCACTTCTCACTGTGTTCTGTTCCGGTAAAACATATCTGGCAACTTATTTTGATGGTATTGGAATTCATTAGAGATTTCTCTCCTCATCAATGGCAGACATCCTCGAGCCATATTTGTCTAAGGCATGCATGGCAAAAGCAACATCTTTTCAACCACAATACAAATGTGACACTCGCAATTTCGTAGCAACTGGAAACAGAGTCCAATTTCCATTTCCACTTTCTTTCGGATAATAACTGGGCAAGTGACAAATTACTTTCGCTGCTCTTTTTGTTTTTATCTTACATCACGGAATTTCCGATTAAGATATTTGCTTTGATTTTGATATTTGCTGATTAAGATATTTGTTTGCTTCATTTTGAAAGGAATTAATTTCCATTTCTTCCTCCCGCTTGCAGTGATGAATTAGTAAAAGGTTTGAGATTGGCATCCGTTTTTCTGATAGATTTTGCTTTGCAGTTCTGCTATTGACTCGGGACCAATTCTGAGTTGCGAATTGGTGCTTTTTTCCGATAGCAGACATTGTTTCTTTGCCGCCATTGATCTTACAATATGCAGCCAAATTTTTGAGAAATATTTTAGCTGCTGTTTGGTGGTACGACATTGTGTTTCATTTTTTCGACTTTATTTTGTTTGTCATGTTTTAAATCTGCAAGGTGATGTCTCTGAGAAATAACGAATGCCCTTCAAAAGATGAGAATGCGAAATCTGAAGCAAGTGAGGAGAATGCCAATTCGACCGCTTGGCAGCCGCCTGGTGGGTGAATCAAATTTCTTTTCCGGCCGCTCTCTGTTCGAAAAGCCAGAACTCATTTTATTCATTTTCTCTTCTTGCTCACCACACCAGTGAAGAAGGTGACACGGATCCAGATGACATCAGCGCAGATGATGAAACTGATGATATTATCGACAACACACACGATGTCAGTCTTTTGGAGACCAAAACTGATGGAGCTGCTGGCATGGACTTGAACTCAGATGCCGTCCTGAGGAAAGATTCTGCTGCAGAAAGGCCTGTTGCATTCCATAGAAAATCCGATGAATCACTTCAGAGTACAAAGGCTGTGACAAATGTAGGCTGGTACATGATTCAAGGATGTATTTTTTGCTCTGATCATTACTTTAGGCCTACTTGATCGGCCAATTTACACACTAGGCTAACAAGTATGTCATGCCATACCAAACCCATCATCAAACTCATTGAACATGAACATATTGGTTAAATCTCTGTTTATATAAGAGATGCCGGCTTTGGAAAGCGATTTCTGCCAATCTACCAGGTGGATTTGTGTCATATTATTTGGTCGAGAGGCCACTTGTGAAATCAGCCATGTCAAAACACGCATGTTTCCAAAATTTGGCCGGTCAAGGAGGAACAGTCTAGAAAATGATTATGCATTTGCTTCAAATGTCATGTTTACAGAACTGCGGGACCATTGGCCTCACTGCTCTGGGTTTTTTTATCGAGCTTACGAGGTCACCCTCCTGGGTTCGATCCCCAGCCAGGATTTAATTTTTGCCCTTGTTCTCCATCCAGTCAAGAGCTCTAACAGCGGAGAGATCAATGCGGGGTTAACGCTAACTCCGAGCTGTAAGGTTCATTTTTTCCATTGGAGCAGATGGCAAAAATTTACCTCGCAGCACGGAGTTAGCGTTACCCCCGTCATGATCTCTCCGCCGTAAGAGCATCACGAAAAAAGAGCCAAAAGTGCTAGAAAAACTAAAAAAAAATTACCAAACAAAGCTTGCCACTGCCCAGCTATTTGTTCCCCAATTGTTATTGCTCTGTTATCCATTTTGATACCAACACAAAAACCACTTGCCTGGAATGCATTTCTTTCCAAATTGAAAGTTTCCTTTTTCTTCCGGTTTTACATTTTGAGCCTTGTTTTATTGTTGTATGCTGCTGGTATTGCAATAATGATGTTTAATTTAATTTTTTTTATTGTTACATTTCTCTTTAGATTCTTAGCTGTGATAACAGCCATGTTTCCTTGGTTAGCCAGGAAAATTTCAGCAGTGTCCGTAACTCAATTTCATTTCTAGAGAGGAAATTCATTGGAATGAACTTGAACAAAATTGATTCTTGTGAACCATCTGAAGGCATTGATATCTTAAAAAGGGGCAACACAGGCCTGAGAAGAGCAAGTTGGCGACGTTTGGGCAACAAACTGAGCCAGCGTCACAGTTAGTGAGGCTTTTTCATTGATTTTTTCTTCTGTGTTTTCTTCATTTCCGAATGCTCATCACGTTGCTCGGCACCAGAATGCAATAACGGGCGTGAAATCGCAAAAAAAAAATGAAAAGTGCTTTTGGAAAATAACAGAGCACATGTGCAGAGCATGCTTTTCCGGACAGAGAAAAGAGTAACGTGCAGTCATGTGTTCCTTTCCTCCCAGGGAAGAAATTCACCTAGGGTGTGAGTGAGAACATTCACCCATACACTCTGGCCACCCAATATGTGGTTGGAACAAAGAATTTCTCAGGGGCTTCAGAGCGAAAAACTTTGCTGAACATTGTTTGCTCAGAATCACACCTGGAATCTATTGGTATACTTTTTCTAAACACATTTTCCAATCATCCTGAAAAGTGCAATAACAAAATATTTGCAGTTTCGAATTTTATTAATTTGGTATCCTTTTTCCAAAACCAGCATTGGTCATTTTTGTAGACTGTTGTAGACATTGTAGACTGTTCCCAATTGCTGCAGAGTTTCAGTTTCAATCACTCTCTCCTTTAATTATTTTAGAGCCCTGTTGTCCAAAATCTTTATCGAGTTCAAGTTTCGGTGGCAAGAAAAATCTGAAGCCTTTTGCGGGGCTTGATTGGTTTGGCACTCATCACCAATATCAATACAACTGCTTTGACAAATCATTTGGCAAAGTGAGTTATTAATTTCATTTTGTGCTGATTCCTTTGGTTCTGGTTCAGATCAGAATGTGAGCGTGGGGTGGGCAATGAAATATTGGTCTGCAAACATCGGATTTGAAATGCTAGGGGGGAAGGTAACATCTTACCTGTCCCTGCGCAATCTTGGACAGAATACGTGCCGTACCAACCAATTTGTGACAGTTCTGTTTTTTTCGAGGCCTGCATTTTTAGACGACCTGTTTTTTACATTGGACATGAACCAGTTTGACTCTTTTTTGCACCGTGAAATTGACTGCTTTTCCACCATGAAAATTGCAGCCGGTTCAGTTGAATGCATTGGCTTCATGACCCTTGTGGCTGATGACTGTAAAAATCCTGCAGACATTTCCCTGGCCCGCTGTTGACGTGCGCCAATGCCGCAGCTCGTCCCCAGGCGCATTCTGTCACTTGAGAAGCGACTGCTGAAAGCTGTGAAAGCAAGGGAGTAGCAATTTTATGATGCTGACTTCAATTGGCAAATGATGATGGCTCTGACATTGCGGAATGATTAACTATTGCGAATTATTTCAAGGAATTGTCATGAAAATCAGCAGCCACACAAAAAATCCAGATATCGTTTCGATGAATATGTCGCTTTAACGATAATTGCAATCAATTAACAAAACATATTTTCTTGAAATCATCAGAGCCACAGGGTAAGACAAATATGAAGCCTTCAGGAAAACCCAAACTGTCACAAATGGTTGTTCAGATCTCTAGGTATAGGCTTAAATTTTCTATAGCACGGATAAATTAAATACTTCTTGGTCTTAAGCGGTCAGCTTTGGGCTAGAAGGCATTTTATCGAACATTTTTGCTGATTTCATGATGTCTTCACTGATTCAACTTCGTTTTTTGCTCGTTTCCAGGGCACGATTTGCGGGGGGTACGGGGGGTATTACCCCCCAGTAGAAAAATTGTACCCACCCAGTTAAGACAGAAAAAATACCCGGGAGGATTTTACCCCGGGGAAAATTTTTACCCCCCCCCCCCAGTCAGTAAAAATGCTGCCATTTTGCCCGGGGCACCAATGCCACACACTGTATTCCATTTTCTGGCCTCTCCGACAAAAAATCCAGCCTTGCCATATTTTCTGGCAATGGTGCGTTTTTCAAGCAACGAAAACAAAAAGAAAGACCGAATTTCACTTCAACCGTTCCCCAAACAAGTAACAAAGCTGAACGCTTTGTGTATTGCTGGCTTATCCAGAACCTGCTGATGCTGTGAGTGTGCACTTGCAGCTCAACCTGACAACAAGAGATCATTTCGCCCTGCGCCTCCTGTGGCATGGGTCACCGTTCGCAGCAGCCACCAGCAAGCTAGTGTCCCTTCATCTCCCTTTCACGGTTCACCACACACACACCACACCACCTCCAAGATTTCCCTTCCTCATTCTCATTCATCATGCAATGTGGGTCATTGAACTGGTTGGTTTGATTGAACTTGGCGGCCCTGCTGCACACATACTTTTGGATGCTTTTGGTGTCAGGCATGCATGCTGTGCTTGTACTCAACTGCCGGAGGAAGTTCCAATGCACGTTGTGGATGTGGCCTGTGTTCCATTTCTCACCGCAACGCTCGTCTGTTCGTCGTTCTTTCCAGTCATTGATGACTTCTTGGTCAAAGGTGCTGTTCCATTATGTCATTTTTAATGCATCTTTGTCATTAAATTACTGGCTGACTCATAAGTTTTCAGGCCCAGTGAATTGTCCTTAAACAACGGTATGTCGTGATCAACAGTCTCATAATGCTATTTTCGCTGTATCATAGTGGCACTTATCAATGACGCAGAGTCTGGGCTTAGTCACTCTGTCATGCATCCAAGTAAAATGGCGATGAAAAGAATCCCATTTGTTTTCATTGTTGTAACAGCTAAAATTGATAACACCCTGCCATTTAATGACAAGGAGACGGTTAAAAATGACATAATGGAACTGCACACAGTTCGGAATGCCTGCCGAACACTGCCTCCGCCGCACACCCCACCTTGGTTCCTTTTCCCGTTCCCTCCAAAACAAGAGCAAATGAGGTGCATGGCGGAAAGGCGGAGGTTTTTATTTTTTTTTCATCGTTTTTTCTATTTATTTGTGTTTTCCATCTTTTGTTTCTCGGAGGTTGTGCATTTCCTCCAGTTGTTTGTTTGCATGAGAAACATGCAGTGAATGTTGTGATCATTTCCCCATTTTGCTGGCTGTAATCGCCTGATCAACGCGTCTCTCTCTGTTGTCGAACTTCATTTTGCAGTTTTTTCAGCAATTTTCTCACAGTTGAACGGTTCTGTTTAGATGCTGTGTAAAGTGCTACAAAAGCATGAAATTGCGGGGTTTGCGGAGTGTTTCATGTCTCACGTTTATGCCCTTTCACAAAAATCACAACATTGGCTCGGTTTCGAAAGAAGATCCAAAGTTGCACCTGTTTATGTAAGCATCAGTAAAAAGCTTATATCCCAGCCCCGTTCATGATGAGTGCATTTTCGAGAATTTTGTGAAATTATCTTGACTTGAAATTTCATACTCCCTGCAGAAAAAACAGAGCTCCGTTTGTGTTGCCCCGAAGATCACAACTGCAACCAAGAGTGCTCCATTTTCAGAAGAAGCGGAAAAGGGTTGTGAAATTTCATTGATTCATGCGAGAAGAAAAACTGTACATAAACTTGGAAAAATGCAAAAAAAAACTGTAGGCGGAAAAAGGCAAAAAGCCTCGACGCAAAATCCACCGTTGGCGCATGGGACAACTCACCCCGCAGTATAGTAAAACCAAAGCTCGTGCCGAAATCAGAACGTGACCCGCAGACCATGATATGAAAAAGATTTAGGTTTAGTGCCACGGTCCACGACATCGGGAGCACCCTGTTTCGCTTCATTCACCGTGAAACGGCCTTTGAGTAAAATTATGCAAACAAATGACCAAAACAAATAAATTAAAAAAAAAATAAAGAAAAAATAAAAATCTGCCGTCTCCGCCGCCTCATTTGCTCATGTTTAGGAGGTGGCGGAAAAGGAACCGAGGCAGCTGGTCAAAATAATTAGGCAGCGTGTGCGGCGGTCGGCAGGTAATCCGAGCTGTAACAGATTTTTTTCCTTGGCTGGGTTGTGTTTTAAAACTTTCTCTGGATGAAATGTGGGTGTTTTTCATCACAGTTCTTTGCATTTTTGTCTATCAATCTTTTTGTTTTCACTTTCCACGCCATGGACATCGCATGAATTTGGAGTTTTAACTTGGAAAAGATGAGAGTTTTGCAAGAACAGAAAAACGGTCATTTTTCCAAAAAATTGAGCATTCTGAACACCATTTCAGGTTCTATTTTTTCAAAATTTCTTCCCCTTCGGGTAGGGGGACACCCCCTTCCCGAACCCCTCCCCCGGCGTTGTGCTTCGCACAGCGCATCGTACGACACACAACTCATTTCTTCTTGGGAAAAAATCCCCCCCCCCACTTGACAAATCGCGCACTGCTCGTGTTTGACATCTGGCAATGTGTTGATCTTGCATTCTTGGAAATGAAATCAAGTTAAAACAATGGTTTTTTTATGAGATCAACCCAATCTCATGTTGCATTCGTTTTGTTTGCTTTGAATTTTTCAATGTAATTTTCTATCTTTGCTGTGTTTGTTTCATTTGGCACGCATCAGAATGGTTTGTCATTTTCTTGCGATGTCATTGAAAAATCATTCATGAGTGAGTGATTCTTCCTGATTCGCCTTCCAGATAATCATAAGAGTGCAAAATTTGGCAACAGTTCTACCTGACCGTAATTTTAATCTTGCCAAAATTAAAAAAAATCTCTGTAAAATGGTTAAATTTTGGGGCAGTTCGGAGAAACAGCCAATTATTTAAACTGGCTTTGCTTTGTTGTTCCACAATCCAAGAAAAAGTTTAAATAAATTGCACTTTCACATGCTATTGCGCGAACTAACAATTAGTGCAACTTGCTGCAATTTCTCTAATTTTTAAGGCCAGGCCACACCGCTGAATTCGACTTGCACCTCTGTCAGAAAGATCTTGTAATTTTCATTGCCCGGCAGAAATCTTCGAATATTAACATTGGAGATGATCCAAAACTCCTGCGACCTGCCCAATTTCGTGGGAATTCAATTTCACATCTAGTTTCACGCATTGCATGAATGCTGCAATGTTTTGTGGTGTTGGTGCCAAATTGGCCTTAGCCAATAAAATCTAGTTTATGAAGGCTACGCCGTCGGACGGGCAAGTATCACATCCAAATTTTAATGTAAAAAGTGCAATAAAAATTTATCCTGCCATATTTTACAACATGCCATATTTTACAACACTATCGGCGGAGAGATCATGAACGGGGTAACGCTAACTCCAGAGGTAACGTCAATGTGAGGCAAATTTTTCCCATCTAATCCAAAGATAAAAATTTACCCCGTATTAGCTTTACCTCTGGAATTAGCGTTACCCCGTTCATGATCGCTCCGCTGCATCTGTGGGGTAATGCTACCTCGGAGTTGTGAGAAAATCTTAATCTAAATTTGCTGCAATGGAAAAATTTACCTCACAACTCCGAGGTAGTGTTACCTCGCAGTGGATCAAGCCACCATATGGGTTTCAGGTCACTGTTTTCTTGCAATTTGTGTACTG
>JASGXE010015134.1:0-50912 GCA_030068105.1 Sinentomon sp. SZTP_YWyxl | reverse complement strand
TAAAAACGGAATTGTAAGTACCATGGAGCGGTGTGCTCCCTGCCCCCAAAATTCTTTGGGGCAGTGTTATGTAAATTAAAATTCAAGCTTGGCCAAATGCTCTTTCAAACCACAGTGGGCTGATATTATTCTTTTGATTTCTCATATCACATTGGTGAGCTACGGCGCAACTTTTATGAACTTTCTACAACAATTCTGATGTAATATTCCAAGACGCGAAGTTCTTCCACGACAAGAGGTCCGGCTAAATTTTAATATGCAAGACTGCTTTCCACAGGTTGTCTTGGCCATTTTTGGCATCAGTATCCAGTGACCAAATCAAAAATCGGCTGACCAAACTGAAGTCTCATCCAAAAAAAAAAGGTCACTGGACACTCATGCCAAAAATGGACAAGACAACCTATGGAAAGCAGACTTGCCTATTTAAAATTTAGCAGGACCTCTTGTCGGAGAAGAACTTCGTGTCTTGGAATATTACATCAGAATTGTTGTAGAAAGTTCATAAAAGTTGCACCGGAGCTCACCAATGTGATATGAGAAACCAAAAGAATAATATCAGCCCACTGAGGTTTGAAAGAGCATTTGGTCAAGCTTGAATTTTGCCACCCTGACTGAAGGGTTGGACGCAATCCGAGCAAAATCACAAAAAATGAGAAGGGTCTCTAAAAATGTATCGGAACAATTGTTTTTTTTTTAATTCACTAACTTGTGCTACCAACCACGAAGAATAAATTGAAAAAAAATTATGAAAAAGGCGGGACAGTCACGATGCCACACGGACGCAACAATAGGTGAGGCGAAAAAAAAATCTTCGTCAGTCTCAGAAATTAAATGATTGTTGTGTGAAAACAATAAACTTGGTCATGCGCGAAACCACTGCAGAAGAAAAAACTTCAAATTGCAGCTCCCATGTGCGGAATGCATTCTTTGGTCCCAGAAGAGCGACTCTGGTGGCGATTTTCCGCATCATTTTTGCTTCACAACAACAATGCAAAAACTGGAAAAAAATCAGGTCTTCAGAATATAGTGTGGTCTTGGTTCCATTAATTAGGATCTCTGGGTGCGAGTTTCGATCCATGGAGAAAAGTTAAAGTGAAATAAAACGCAGTGAACTTTGAATTTTATTTCCACAAATTGATTTTGGATTGACAACAGCGATTTCTTTGTTGCTCGATAGTCGGGTTGCTCGATTTTGGAGCTAAGTTTTATGAGGTTATTGCGTTAACAAACTTTCGGGATGGGGTCTAGTTTTGAGTTTCAGGTTTCTGACGCAACCACGTTTTGATGAAAGCCACTCTTGAATTATTTCATACCATGTGACGCTTGACGTGTACATGAGTTTCGACTCGTGGAGAAAGGCCAACTGAAATTCGTCGTTTCCAAGACAAATTTGAGATCCCTGAGCAAACTTTTTTGCGTCTTCTGCAAGTTCTTTTACTTGCGATCGTGTGGGTTGCATAGCTGTTTGTTTATCTTGCCCGAGAAAGGCGCGAGTTGGCAACGGAACACAGAACGTCTTTACGCACAGCGATCAAAACTCCCCACGACCACTGATGTCCTTGCGATAGGCACGAAGGTTATCTATTTAGATATTGGTGTCTCCAACTGTGTCAGAAAGCCATGTTTCTTCTGTCAAAAACAACTAACAAGACGGCAATGTCATTCTGGGCAATAAAGTCTGCAAGTTCAACCGTGTTACCCTGAATGACAATAGATCTTTTTTGATTTTTATTGGTCACGACCACAGGTGAGTCAGAAAATCTAACCGAAGGGTTTGGTGAGATAATCCATGATGCGTTTTTTTCGCAGGAATACCTGTCAGTCAACGGAAAACATGCAGATTTATTTTGACAGCGGTGAGAAAAATCACACTCTGCGGTCGTTTTATTCGTTTGTATTGACTTAATTTGTTCTATAATGTTGGATCTTCGTTGGCAGTGCCAAACGGCGGTTCGTTTTGCGCGTGAGTGGGTGTCGATCTGTTCTGAAAAATCTGTTGGCTTCTGAGAAATTTAATTTGCTTTTGGCAAGGAAATTTTTGCGCCTAACTATTTCGAGCGCTATGCAATTTCTTAACGCGGTAATGTGTGTTGCATAGCAGTTTGTTTTTCAGGGGCAGTTATCTGTTTCAATTTTCGTTTTCTCGACCAATCGGTTTTTCTTTCTGTGTGCGCCTTTAATGCATCCCCCTGCTTTCTTTACTTCGGAGGCCACCTCATGGCGTTGCGGTTTCTTACCTTCATGTTTTTGGGTTCACTAAGAAATCATTTTAATAAAACTCGTCAAAACGCTGATCTGCGGATGTGACAAATTCGCAATAATTTAATCGCATGAGTCTGATCAGGAAAATCCTGCAAAGGTTTGTCTTTTCAAAGTGCGCCTCATTGTGAAATGAGTCTGAACGAGCCAGATCGTGACACTGGCAGATATTGGAAAATTGGCAGCGAACAGCAATGTTCCTTTGAGAAATTCCCTGTTGAAAATTATCGCGCTTAAGAGATGATTTTCTTATGATATTAAAGGGAGTAGCAGTGCGTTTTGAATTCTTCCTTCCTATTACTTTAATACCTTTGCTAAATATCAATGCCAGTGTCCCAAACCTTGTCCAGTTTAGAATTGTGTGCACCTGCAGTGGCAATCCACGCAGAGTTGTGTAATGAGTGAGTGATTTTTTCTTAACCAAGAGATTCGTTCACAGCAAGTGATTGATAGCTGTCGTACACTGTAGCATCCACCAGCATTGACCTCAAGCTGGGATGCTATTTCAAACTCAATAATTTTTGACCTCTCACGCGTTATTTCAGGCTGCCGAGTTTGCAGGCATTTTATCGGTTTTACTGATAACAACCTGGTTTGACTGTGCTCGTCAATTTGGCAAGTTCGCACGACCAGGGCACCAACGAAAACTTCCACTTCATTTCCGAACCTGCCGCACGACAAGGCAGAGAGCCAGTGCCGCGGGATCGAGTTCAGTGTGGAAATTTATAGGGTTAGGCAGTGTTACTTTTCTGTGTCTATTCCAACAACAGGACTATACAATTGATTGGCTTGTTGGTTTGAGCCATTTTCTTTGGGCAAGAACTTGCGCCCTTGGTTTATCTGTTTTGGGCAGAACTTTCTCCCTGAGTTTCCTGCAAACACTGTGCAACTCTTCTTCAACAACCCCGAAGAATCAACAACTTTTGTCGGGAGTAAGCTTTCGGGTTGGTCCTGACTCGTGTCAGTGACACCATATTGTTTTGGCGATGCATTATAGTTATTGCCACATGGTTCACATTTCAATTAGAGCGAGGGTTTTCGAAGCCAAGCAGTTGGAGAAATCCATTGTGATACTTGGGAAAATCCACCAGGTGTTTAATAATTATCCAGCGGACGCCATATCTGCTTTATTGGAGGTTTTCAAAATATTCTTCACTGAATAGTTCAGGAGGGATTCTTTTACTGAACATCGCTGCCCTGTTTCGAAGAATTCTTCCACTTCATTTATTCACCTCATTTTCGAGGAAGTTGCTTTTCCGCAGACAGCTATCAACTGGGGAACTTTGCCGGAACGGCGTTTTTGATTCACATTTCAGTGAATGCTAAAATTCCATACAAACTTCAGTTGTTCACCTTTTCATGCAATTTGACGGCAAAACTACAAGGGTGTTTCCAAACCCCGTTCTTTTACTTTCAGTTGTTATTTTGGGGGACTTGCAATAATTGTCCTTTCTTTCAACCTGCAAAAGCCACACTACCACACCACCATTTGTTGGGGGGTGAGCTGTAATGCGGTACTTGTTTGGCAGATGACGTCACAACACGCCCTTCGAGCAAGAACTCAGAGAACTTCTCAAGGCTTCAAAGTTAAGTTGAAAGCTATTCTTTAGCCATTTTCAATTTGAACCCAGTTTCCCTAATTGACTTTCGGCAGCACACATCGTCAAAAACTGGAGAACTCAAGTGCCATCTCAAGTGCCATTTCAAGTGTCGTTCTTTTAAAGTGTTCTTCATCCTGTGTGTTTGTCACCTCATTTGTTTTCATTATTCTCTTTTGAGTTTTATCTGTTCACTTTGTCCTCATCATAGTTTTCCACTTGTTATTATTGTTTCCTCACTCTTAGCTATTGTGTGTTCAGTTATTTGGTCATAATAGGCACCTTTATTGAAAGATCATACGGCATTACAGTCTCCTTAAACTCTCACGACTACAACCTTCTGGTCTAACCTTAAAAAAAAACGCTTTTACACGAGTATGATTTACAGTTAAGATCCGTTTATATTTTTCAAAATCAAACTCACGTGAGGATAACAAAAAGATACTTTGATTTGAACAGACACACGACATACATGATACACGTAGCACATAAATGACAATCGTCAGTACAGCACAGCATGCTTTAGAACAATCCGTTTTAAACAAATCAAATCGCTGCCATTCCAACAAAAGAATGGATGAAAATGATCTAGGTACACACGAATATATATATGCGTACAGAAGGAATATTTGCATTATTCACAATGTGATGTTGTCATATATTTACCTGTACGAGTATATCCTAGCAGTGTCGTTTCGTTTTTAATAACTATGTATATGTTATTTTAGTTCTAGCTATTGTGAGGCATGAAAGAGAGCAGTTAGAGGGTTACTAAAACACGCATTAGACAATAAAATTCGTGGCACTAAACAGCGAATGAATAATTTGCTAGAACGATATAGTTTGCGTAAGATATTGCGAAACTCACTTACTTTGGGACTATGCAAAGTTTATAATATATGGCCATTGTGATCATGAATGGGCCCCGTTTCGCATGCTGCCTCACGTTACCTCACGAGCTGCCTCACGTTACACTCTGAAGGGTAGAAAGCTGTGTCAGCAGGCAGTCAGAACACAGCTGATGAACTATCAGCCGAAGAACTTTGAATCAAAAACAGCATGGATCTTTGACGAAAGCCCTAACTAAAACAAGCTGTGCTGTTGCTCGTTCAGTAACTTAGTTTTGCGCCAGGGCTCCACACATTCACTCGTACTTGCCGTAAACTCGTGGCTACCTCTTTTGTTTTTAAAGGTTTTTTGTGGCCTTACCTATTTTCGTTGCAATTAGGACGAGGACGAATCAATTTGTTGTATAAATGCGCTTTGATCACAATTTCTCGCTTAAATTAGTTTTGCTTGCCGGGACGAGACACGGCAAAGCGCCACGATTTCCTTTTGCAGTCGGTCCAGAAACAATAAACGTTGGTCTGCTGAGGCGACCTGCGTTCGATCTCACATATACGGAATCGGCCGCTTGTTCGGTTCTTTCCTTTCCTTCCCTTTCCTGCATCTTTCGCTCAACTTAACACGTAAACACATCTCAACTCTGTGAGAAAACGCTTTTGACTGAAAAAGGGATCCAAGAGGCGGAATGGGGAATGAGGCGGATCAGGGACGTCCTTTCGGGAGGCCAGGGTGGATGACGCACTGCCCCTCCCTTGCATGTGATGGGAAACTTGGCCTCTGTAGAACGCGAATAGTTCACCATGAATGAACTCTGGGCTCTTCTCACATCCCTCATCGAAAAAGGTCCCCCTGCCAAGACCTGCATTGACGACCCTGATTCCTGAAACAAATGACGGCCACAAAAGTGCGTTCATTTTCAGAATGGTCCGCGCCAAAACTCGCAGAAAAACGAAGGTGGGAGCGGGGGCACGACAGTGGTGTCCAAATTGTACAACATTCTTTGCCTGAATATCCGAGTTGTTTCATTTAAGCGCGACTGGAGAACTGAAATTCCCGAAAGCGCCGGTGGTTCAGTGTAGAGCGTTGGACTTTCGATCACAAGATCGTGGGTTCGAGTCTCGCCATGGGCAAAATTTTTTAATTTTCGTTTGGCACATGTTTGCTCAGAAAAAACATATCACAGATGGAAAAGTAACCTAAACATGATTTTGAAATTTTCCAGACATGAATACGTGTGCCTGTGTTCCAGTTGTTGGCAACAACAGCAGATGTGGCCGCACACAATTGCAGGTCGGTGCCAATAATTGCAAAGGGAGGGCCAGCGAAGTTTCGGTTCAGCGCTGCACACTAGAAGTGCATATTTTAAACGCAGGAGCGGAACGACCAGCAAACCAGACAGATCGTGGTCACAGAAAATTGAAAAAACTCCGAAAAATAGAATTATCAAAAGATTGAGAGGTGAAAACCGGCAGAGTTTCGAAAATTGAGGCCCCCAGCTCAAAATCTCCCGATTTTTGTACAAATTTGCACATCCCTGTCTGCAAAAAGGGCGCGGACCATTCTGAAAATGAACTGAACAGACTTTAACTTTATAGTGGGCACATTGTATAAATTTTTCAGCGCCACGAAAGTTCCTTTGCTTCCCAATGAAAGTGCTAATTGATTAAAAATATTTTCCCTTAATTTATTTTTAGTTTTTTTTCTATTTGCCTTCTTGGGAAGGATGTTGTCAAGGAGCATTCAGTCAGGTAATAAAGAACCCCTGTAGAGTCACCCCCGGGCCCCCGCACAAGTGGTATGGTTTCCTATTTCTCGCCTAATAATCCAACACGTACCTCCTTTTCCTTTTCTAACCTTCATGACAAGGCTCTCGCCTTGTGGAGCCTTGTATTCCTGTCCTGTTCCACCATATTATACCTATTGTTCCAGCAATGACCATGGGCTGCACGAGTATAGAGGGAACTCCAAAATCCGCACAAGTCAAAATCTTCCATTGGGATCCACTCGGAATAATTCGATTTTCTCAAGTTTTGTTTCTTTTTTCGATTAAAAGTGTTTCAGGTAGCAGAGGTTTGGAACAAAATGCGCATGATGGTTTGAAAATGCACGATTTTTGTATTAATTTCATTTTGGAATTTCAAAAACAACGAGACGAACCATTGCTTTTATATTGTGAAACAGTGATACTCACTTACGCGCATTGTTTGAAAACTTCCGCGTTCACATTTCAGAAAACATTTTTTATTGAAATGCCACTGAAACGCTAAAATCGGCAAAATGCAAAGACCGACATTCTAATGCAACATCTCACGAAAAGTAAATGGTGTATTCTCAAGATAGGTAATTGCATCTTATCTTAAATAATTATTGAGAAAAGGCATGGGTTGCTCTGTTCTATACGATACGAGATATCTCATTTTGAAAGTTCATACAGCAAATAGATATGCAATTATTATTATTCAATCGCAAAACATTATGTCCATAAATGGTCTGTTTTCCAACATTTTTCCGTAGTCTCATATTGTTTGTTGAGGTAACAACATATGTATAGGGCCGAAATGCGTGTTCGAAAAACACACTGGCTGATCTTGAAGGATGTGGGTGTTCTGTTCTGCTGTTCTCTGAATGGACCAAACATCTGGCGGCTAAATGTCCGACGATCACAGCAAGCGGCGACCGAATGTCCGTCACGAGCCGTGAGCCGCAGACTTGGTGCCGCGGTGACAGAATCCTTGTCATGCCATGCCATGATTTCTTGTGGTATGCCACGGTCAAATGATCGGCGGTGGAACGTCCGTCGCGGTCACAGTGCACGACTGCCAGGTGTCCGTGTCCCGTTCCAGCACAGAGGCTCGCAACCCCGATAACAGACGCAATGAGTTTGGAGTTGGCGAATTTTTGCTAGTTGCGTGCGTTTACGTAGAGTGGCGACGGAATTAGTTTACTCACACTGCATTTTTCCCATTCCAATGTTGCTCCAGAAACTGGTTTCCCTTCTGTTTTACGAATAGGCACTCTCATGCAGGCAGACAGTTGCAACGCGAGTGAAAGCACCAACCACGGACTTCAAGGAATAATACAGTCAGAATTTTTTTAAATTCCTAACATTCGCCATTTTTATCTGTGTAGGTACCTATGCGACGGTAGGTAAACTAATTCCGTCGCCACAACACTTTAAAACCCAACACTTTACGAATAATTTCAAAATTTTGCAATGAGCGATGCACAAGTCAAATACTCCAATACCCGCACATACATGTACAATTCACCACTTGTATGTTTCTGGCGAATGAAGTTGTATCGGCTGCATGGCAAGTATTTTGGTGAATGGAGCAGGTGGTTGTTGCTGTGTCTTCTCAATGAAAGGGTTGTTCTCATTCCAACGCCAGCTGACGTTTTTGTTCATATCACAATGCTGAAAAAGAGAAAATAAAATAACAAGCAAATGCCATTTTTCGAAAGGGTTGCCACCGTTTTGTGGTCAAATGGAGCAAGAAGAATTTGCTGGGAAGAATTTCCGGGTTATGTCGTTTATAAGGGGGACACAATTACACGCTTACAGTGAAACATTTTCGGAAAATTGCAGCTTTGAGCCATGCAAATGTGTCCCCCTTTGGCACCATCAGACTGTGCAGGGTGTGCGTTTTCTCGGCGTCGTGGAATTGTGCGCCTCTCTGACATCGACAAACCGTTTTCTTTTTTGCATTTTCTTTCTCCTGCATTGCATTTTTTGTTTTTTTTTTGTTCCTGTTTTATTTCTTTATTCCTGCAGATTGGGTTGGGGTCCAGGATGTTTTTTGTTAGGTTTCAATTTCACTACACAGAGAACCCGACACCAACCAAACCCAACCTAACCAAACATAACCTAACCCAACATAACCTAACCTAACCCAAGAAACCTGATCTAACCGACTACCTGACAGAAAAGGCACACCCTGTACTGCATACTGGAGCCAAAGGGGGGATATAATTGCACGGCTTACAGCACAGCTGTTTTCTAAAACTCCTTCTCTGCGATCATGTAATTGTGTCCCCCCTTATAAACGACTTAACCCGATTTACACAACAACTGAAAACTCGGCACAAAAGCGAAAAAAAAACAGGGTGAATTCGAAAGGTGTGTCAAACATTTGGGGAATTGTTCTTCATGTCAATCCTGACAAAAATGGAGAAATGAATTTTTTCGAAAAACCCATCTTTCAGGTATTTTTTTGCCCACAAAAATTTCCAGTTGCCATGGCAACCGAAACCTTTTGAAACACGAACAACTGTACATTTTTGGAACTTTTTAAAACATGAACAGCCGTACATTTTGAGGAAAAAAGCAAGGAGCAGGATTTTGGCAAAACACCTCTTCCTCATTTTTTGTTTGGTTTCTCATCAGGAACCATGTCTGCAAATTTCATTCGTTTAGGATTATTTTTGTTTTTGGACCCCATATGACCCGGAGCATTTGGCATTTTGGACAGATTGGTGGCGAAAAAAGTATAATCATTCGAAACGTATGCAATTTGCAGACATGATTCCTCTGGCTGAACGAAACAAAATTAAAGAAATGTGTTTTGCCAACATCCCGCTCGTTCCGGTCTTTTTTCCCAAAAATGTACCTAGGATGTGGTCTCCATTTCAATTGCCATGTTCAGTCTTTCGTTTTTGTTGGTATTGAAATGACGAACACTTCCTCAAATTTTAAAAATACCAATGAATGAAAATACGATATAAAAATTAAATTTAAAAAATAAAATAAAACATTAAATAAAAATATGAATGAATGAAATAAATGTGAATGGAGAATGGAGAATGTTCCCATATGCGAAAGCAAATGGGGCACACACGCAATCAAATGGGACGACAATGTAAAACTTTACAAAACTCAACTTTGCAATAGAAATCAAAGTTTCTCACTTTTACCCTTTGTTGTGGCGCTTTTTATTTGGTTATACTTGGACAATAGATGCAACAGTTAAATGGAAACACTGTGTGTGGGTACATTTTTATATCTCCCACTGCACAGGTAATCTGGCTAGAATTTTTATAATAAAAAAACAGTATTTCTGCCAAGTATTTCGAGCAGATCTCCATATTGCTGGATGGTTCATCAATTATTTTTTTAAATATGGTCGCTGGTGAATTAATGTAATTGGTTAATTTATTGTTATTCGACAACCGTGCCAACGATTTTTAATCCTTTGCATTTGTGCGAAAATGGAATCATTGCTATTTCCAAGCCATTGACCGTTGCACAGTTTGTTTCTACCGTGTACAAATGTCATGCTGATAATGCCACTTCAACAGAGAGAGAAGAGAGAGATATATGACAATTCCGCGACTCTTCTTGGGACTGCCAGATACCGCCTGGCTGGATTGGTATATTTCTGGGTAAAGTTTAGCTGGAATAAACCCAGCTAACTTTGCTGTCACAAGTCCAAAAGTGGTTTCTATGCGGATGTAACGAACATATCAAAAATCCGATAAAAAAAACAAAATATCGTAAAAGGCATAGAGCAAACAAAATTTCGGAATGCATCTGGCTGAGGTGGTGTTTTTGCATCAAAGAAAGCAAAGCGTCGATCATGGCGTCTTTTGCCTGGTATCTTTTGCATGGCGTCTTTTCATCATTTTTCTCCACATTCATGTCTGCCAGCACTCGAGAGGGAGGGAGGAGGGAGGGAGGGAGGGAGGGAGGGAGGGAGGGAGGGAGGGAGGGAGGGAGGGAGGGAGGGAGGAGGGAGGGAGGGAGGGAGGGAGGGAGGGAGGGAGGGAGGGAGGGAGTGGAGGAGGGAGAGAGGAGGGAGGGAGGGAGGGAGGGAGGGAGGGAGGGAGGGAAGGAGGAGGGAGGGAGGGAGTGGAGGGAGGGAGGGAGGGAGGGAAGAGAGAGAGAGAGAGAGAGAGAGAGAGAGAGAGATGGAGGGGAAAAATAGAGGGAGGCGATAAATGGGGAGTGAGAAAGAACGCTGATGCTTATTATGACTTTTTGGACTTCCTGTAGTGTGCAGGCGATACGAGAAAAGATTATGTCATGACATCATGATGAAACCATGGGAACTGGAAAACTCACCCCATTGTACAACTCGAAGTTGGCGAATGGATTCGACGCATTGCCAACAATTGTGGTGGTGGTAGGGCTCACGTCGAATAAATAACCTCCGAAAGAGTTCTCCAGCGCTTGCCTAACGCAAGGGTCATTGATATTACTAGTTGAGTAATTGTATCCTCCGCCTCCTCCTCCTCTGCCCCCGTTTCCTGATCCAAATCCTCCTCCAGTCTGTAGAAATGGGTTGGTGCTGTCTTTAGCTGTAAAAACGAAATGAAGGATAGGGTAACTCTACATTTCGCCAATTTAAATTTTCGTCGAATGCTATCAATACAACTACTAAAATTTAGGCTACTAATTTTTTTTTAAACGACTGCTAAAACGACTACTAAAATTTTTTTCGGCTGCTATTTATTCACAGTCATAAAAAAATGAAGAGACGATAGACAAACAGGTTCGATCCGGGATCCTTTCTGCAACTTTCAACCCGTCTGTTGTTGTGTTGTTTCTCACAGGTAAAACTTTACAATCAGCATTTTCATTTAATTTTTAGTTTAATCAACTTGCGGGACGTGATTTGCGTTTTCCCTTTCCTTTTTTCTTATTTCTTAGTTAAAGCTAATTACCTATTCGTACGTGGACCAAGCGCCCACGCTTAGTGCTTATTTCTTGCTGCCAACCTACTGGTTGGTGAATGGTGTCCACCTACTGGTTTGTTGTCAACCGACTGCTCGATATCTGCCTATTATTTTCAAACTTACAACATACTTCCTGTTTTTTTTTTACATTTTCAATTTTGAGAATTTGATTTGCAGACAATTTGATGTTGGCGAATTTTGCAGTGCTGGGTCCTGTTTTTTTTTTTTCGAAAGTTCCCCCAGAACTCAACGGAGGACAAAAGTCATTCGGGACACCCAACGGGACACCTTGAAGAGAAAGGCTTCACAAAAGAAGCCCGAATTGGTTCGTTCGCTCAATTTGACGGAATTTCGGGTGGTTCTTGTCTCGTTACGTATGCACTAAAGTTCAAACTCGAATTCAAACAGAGACTCCTTGTAATTTTAATACGAACCTATGCCATACCCAAAAGTAGCAAATTTGGCTAGAAAATAGAATAAGGCAGTTACAAATTTGTGGGGTAGCTCTTTGGAACACCTAACCACATGTGGACTTGACGAGTTATCTTATAATTCTTGCTCTTGAGTCGTTCTATGTAATTTAAGCTTAGTTTACCTTTGCCTTACCTTACCTATGATGCCTGACCTCTCCTTTTCATTCACCTTAAGCTGTTGTTTCCGAACTTATCCCGACCTTCCACGACTTCTGACCTAATTTAGGTACTAATGCGAGCAAGAACCTAAATTCGCCAGGTCCCCCATGTGGTCAGGAATTCTTAAGTCTGACCAATATAAAACAGCAAAAAGCGCGGCACCGAATTCCTATTCAGATACTCCTTCACTTACCACCTCCTTGATCTCCACCGCCGGACAGAGCAGTGCCATAGCCATGTTCGGCAATTTCAGATAATTTTGATGATGACAACGCCCTAGGCATTGGGTTTCCTGGTACACCATGTGGAGCCAGGTGGGTTCCTTCAGCCATCTGTTAAAAAAAACCGAAGGAAATATTGCGAGTAAAGAATCATAATTACTGCCGATCGTGTCTCTGAATCAATTATAAACTCTTGTAAAAGGAGACGAGTTTCACTGCTACCCACACATGTAAAGAAGTTGATTTGTGAACCCACAATTCTAAGAAAACCAAGTTCACATAAAGCCAATTCCAGGCTCGCTGCGAGACTGTTCGTCCGTGGGTGGACGCATCCAAGGGAGCCAATGGTGCTATGCACTCATGCCCTCTCATGAAATCTGATATGATCACTGAACTGATCACAGTGGATATTTTCGGCTTGGTGCAACTGGACGCCTTGCACGAGTGTCATGATGCTTTGCGGCGCACTGCCATTGATTCTAAATGGCGATTTACATAGTTACGAATAATAATGAACTCATACGTACGTATGTTCGGAGACTTTTGATAAGAAGAGTATAATTGGCAATAGCCGTCAACTAAATGCTTTTACCATGCCATTTTGCTTTTACCAAAACTTTTGCTTTTACTTTTATCATGCTCAACTAACTTTGTTCCCGATTATTGACAAATTGTTGTACCTTTGTACCCAATTACCTAAAACAAAATTCAGTTTCGCTTGACATTGGGGAACTTTCATGGGAAATAAATAAAAAATTGAGTGTGTTTTCTGGTAGTCCCAATGTCTGCAGGTTCAGTCGGCTACACTGCACAGAGCAGTGTTTGGAGTTGGTGATACGTTCGTATTAATCGTACGTTATTGGCAAAAGACCTTCTAAAAGACCTTCTTAAATAGAATCTTCTATTTTCATTGTATACGGAGGTACATGAGGTTTGGTTCGCTATAAAATCAAGAAAAAGGGACCGCAGAGCTGCTAATAATAAAATTGCACATATGTATAAACAACACCAAACCTCTGGGTTGCTTGGCCCATCTTAACAACTCATCTCTGTTCAATAGCAATAATATCTCGCTCCAAACAAGGAACGAGCCCAGTTTGATTTGATTCACTTGCAGTAAACCGAGCATATTCGCTTTTTGAATTTCGTAAAGCTGACTGAGAATACGAATAGGAACCAGAAAAAATGAGCATAAATTTTAGATGATAACTCGGTAGACTGCGCCACAAATGCACCTAATTAACTACGAAAGGGATAACTTGCGGTAAAATTCAATCTTCGTTCATATTTCAAATAATGAAACCAACTCATAAAATTCTGCACATTTGTTCCATCTTTCAGTCCCAGAGGTTTGAGTTTTGCCGGTCACCGGGATACAGACTTCGAAGAAGCGCTTTAGAGGAAGCGTCTCCTTTAGAAGAAAAGTCTTTCTTGTGTCTTTTATTTGAACCGACCCGCCTGTTGGTTGCAGAATGTTACAATTATTTTTGTCTTTGTGTAAATTATCACAAGAAGACGTTTTGCCAGAATTTTTAACACGGAAACGGTTGACTTCACGTAGGCCTCTGGGTTTTTGTACAAATGGTGTCCTAAGTCCATCAATGATCAACGATTGTGTTTGACTTTAAGTGGGAGACACAGCGCACTGGACCACCAACCATCGGCGATGCAAGCGTCCGTTTCTGGCTATCAGGCCAATAAATCGGAGTCAGAACGGAAGGCCTAGAAAGTGTCAAGGGACAGAGCTCCCTTGACACCTCGGTAGGGGGACCTGTGGGCAGTCCCCAAAATCCAGAGCTTTTTACAGCCTCTTCAACCGGCGCAGCAGCTCTCATGAAATTTCCAGTCACACGTTTTCTTCTGAAAATGTACTTCACGTGGATCTCCATGTAGGTAATAAAAAATACCGTTTGCAGCACATATTATCGAGGAAAGCGCTTAAAATTTTGACAGATACTGGAAATCACCTCGGCCAGAAAAAATTTGCTGATTTCACTTTACACTTCACAGAGAGACCGGCGCTTTTGAGTTATGGTCGTTTGAGACCATATATTCAGTCCAATTTCCTCTTCACCTGTTCATGTGATTGGAGCCTAAGTGATAAGTTTCCCAATTTAAAACAAAACGAAACGGAACTTGCCTCTCTCGGGTCTTCCGTTTGAGGAATATCCGACACAAAACCAGCGTCCTTTCGGTAGAAGTTGATGAAGACGAAAGCACCAAGAACTAGGATGCAAATGAAACCGTAAACTCGGAATGTCGCTGCCGTGCCTGCAAAATGTAGGCAAAAAAAATCAGGAGATTGAAAGGAACAATTCAACAGAACACTACCATGGCTCCACCGAACTTTATCAACTGTCAAAGGTCTGCCACAGTTATTGATATTTCAAGCTGAGCAAGGTACCGTTTGCTCGATTTACTATCGGCCTCCCCCGGTGTTATACGAAAGTAAATTGCTTTTTCGATTTCCGTTCAATTCTAAACCCCCATCAAAATTCAACCCTAATCTCACGTTGAATCTTTGATCCCGGCAGCGTATTTTATTAATCTATACACGAATCGGGCAATGTCCCGATTGTGCGCTTTGACAAAAAAGCAAAACAAGCTAACCTAACCTAACCAACCCAACCCCTATCCTAACCTAACCTAACCCATTTTCTGTGTTGAGAGTGGTTTTTTTTTGTTGCTCTGGACTTATACATGCGATTAGATGGAAAAGTGCCCGATTCGTATAAATTAATCAAATACGCATCCCGGAATGAGGTCACA
Source organism: Sinentomon sp. SZTP_YWyxl (assembly GCA_030068105.1). Taxonomy (NCBI): domain Eukaryota; kingdom Metazoa; phylum Arthropoda; class Protura; order Sinentomata; family Sinentomidae; genus Sinentomon; species Sinentomon sp. SZTP_YWyxl. The sequence continues at coordinate 35,915 of JASGXE010015134.1, read as the reverse complement.
AGGACACGGTTTTGTGAACATTGAGAGCCTGCAAGTCTGCAGAATGTGGGGTCCAAGCCCAAGCAGATTTCTTCCGTCGCTGAATAAGTTTGATGATCTGCATGTGACATGATGAGGAACATGCCTTATACTTGTGGGAAGCTCCACGGGACACCCTGATTTTTTTATCATGCACTTCATTGAATACAAGCAAGAAAATAAGATCGGCAAGGAGCAATTATTAGAGAAACAGCCCATCGAGCCACTGAGCATCGACCTTCGCCGCCTTGCTGTGGTTCAGCCAGTTGTTAACGCTTGAAGTTTTATTCCCGGAAGATGACGGTGACATTTTGGGGTGGAAAAGTGCCCCAGATAACCTCCCAGAAAAAGTATAAAGGATTTTAAATGTTTCTTCTACTCCTTAAAATGAAAAGGAAAATCGATGAAAATAAAAATAAAAATAACATAAAAATAAAAATATCCTATTAGCAGTTTTACTGTATTCATGTGCTCTAAACAGGCCTCACAACACATTCAGCGAAGGGAGATTCCAAGCCTTTCGCGTTGAGACAAAGCTCTAATCCACTAAACTTACCGTAATAGTGAACAAAAATTCCTCCAAACAGAGCACCACAACCACGTCCCAAGCCATGATGAAGACCTTGCAGAACACCCTGTGCCGATGTCCTGAGTTCAGGTGGAGTATTGTGGGTGATGTAAGAACAGCAAGCAGCCCAAACCGCCGCATGCGTGATTCCTGCATGGGTGGGGAAGAAAGAACGAAAAGTTTTTTTTTTGGAATATGTCATCAGAAGGGCCAAAAAGGTTCTCATTTTCACCGTTTGAAGGGAAGCCCTTCATATCTGTTCAGTATCATGTGCTGGGTGCGTGCAAAGGAATGTTGCACCTATAGAACAATCGAGTTTGAATGCTCCTGTTTTTTTTGACGGGGACAAATTTCACCTTTTCAGATTGCAGTTCTCATTTCGATTTTCATCAGGGTATGACATCAACCCCTTCTCTCAGCCGCCTCTCCCCACCAGATCAGGCGGCAATCGCACAAGACAAAACCCAATTGACGCCCACTCGGAAGCCTCTCGCCATTTGCAAAATCCAGCAATAAAAAAAACAAAGAGGCTATGAAAACTAAATGATCAACTGAATATGTGTACGCCCATCAACTTGTTCTGCCTCGGATCAAGCAAGCACCAGTAAGACGTTATGAAATCCACTCCTTGCCGAATATATTCGTAATATGGTACCTTTACATGAAGTGCTACCGAAAACCTATGGACATTTTATCTTGATTTTATTGCAGTGGTTCCTTGAATGCGATTATTGTCCCAAATCCAAAATTAGTTTAAGTTTCAAATGTCACGAAGATTTACATTTACCAAAGACATTTTTATTCAAAACTGCAAAGAATTTTAAAAACGTTAAAATGTGCGAAGTTCATCATACCTTGAATAAACTCAAATGGAAGTACCCACCACGGAGTTTTCAACCATGAAATGTATAAGAATCTGAGAACGTTTCCTGCCAAACCGAGGCAAAGGACCTGAAAGAAAGAAAGAAAGGTACAAACAATGAAGCATTATACTATTTTCAACTTGAATATAAATAACGAAGCATTATATTTTCAACTTGAAAATGAAGCATCAAATTTTCAATCAAATGTTCAAACATCACCAACAGACAAAATGTCACTCGCTGCACAAAATGCCAAAAAGTCGCTCACGTGAGAAAAATAGGACAACAAAGCAATGATTTCCGGAAAGAAAAGAAAAAAAGGCCCCAGAACTATACATCAATTTAAATGAGTTCGGAAAATGATCTTTTGCATTGTCAATACAAAAATCGATTTCAAATTCGAAAAGAGCAAAAAACACTCAGTGATGTTTTATTCCAATATTCATAAATCATTCAGCACAACAGATTCTAAAATTAAAAAGCTGGATAAAAACTGGCCTTGTTGGTTCGCTGACAGCGACAGGAAAATAATTGTGAAAAATCACTTTGTTCGGAGCCGCAGATGGATAGACTTTGCCATATTTTTGTGCAATGCTCTCTTTGTGGCATATCGTCATCCTGTCAACCGGGAGTAATTCTTGATTTCAATCTGTGTCATTTGTATTGTCCAATCATCGTCATCGTGCCATGTTTTAAACCCGTCAACACGAACCTAACTCCTTTTTAACTTCGAATAGCATATATAGACTGGCGCTGAGGCATTCACCACCAGCCAAATTGAGATGACCATTGCTCGAGGACATGTTTTTCCGGTATTTTCCCGGAATTTTCCCACATCGCGGTGCCGTTCCTAAGTTCTGAACGAAAAAAAAAACAAAAAAGAAATTGCTTCAAAAATATCTCAACAAAGCTTCATTTAGTTTCTCACATCACACATGTCGAATGCTGAGTTGGGTTTTATGTCTGTGTTTGTCCTCAAGAATTTTACTCATTTCAAGTTACAAGATTAAAACGAGAAAAAACCAACAATACCTTAACGTGGCCCAACTGTTTGATCAGTCTGTAACTGAAAAAGTAGGCAAAGATCTCGGAAATGTGGTTGATAACGGAAGCAACACCAAACAGAGTGGGACTGCCTTCGAAGTCCTGGAAGAATAATTAAAATTTTAATGAAATATCGCTTGTCAGAGTTGTTCGTCACCCACTTTAAGCTCTGATGTGTCAAAAGCGCAGCGACTAATAATTGCACCGTCAAGCGTCCACCGTCAACGTAAGAGGAACATTCCCAAAGAACATTTCGTCATATGGTTTAGAAGAGAGTGCAGTTCCCCTTTTGCGCGTTTCAAATGCATGGAATTAGTTTATGGGCACATTTGCAAAGTTAGCCCCTGGCAAACAATCGGCGCTGCAATTGGTGCAATACATGACAATCCGAGTTGCATATTCACCGTATAAGTTAGGGGCATATTTGCAAACTTTGCCCCTGGCAAACAATCGGCGCTGCAATTGGTGTAATACATGACAATCCGAGTTGCATATTCACCGAATAAGTTAGGGGCATATTTGCAAACTTTGCCCCTGGCAAACAATCGGCGCGGCAATTGGTGCAATACATTACAATCCGAGTTGCATATTCACCGAATTAGTTAGGGGCATATTTTCAAAATTTGCCCCTGGCAAACAATCGGCGCTGCAATTGGTGTAATACATGACAATCCGAGTTGCATATTCACCGAATAAGTTAGGGGCATATTTGCAAACTTTGCCCTTGGCAAACAATCGGCGCTGCAATTGGTGTAATACATGACAATCCGAGTTGCATATTCACCGAATAAGTTAGGGGCATATTTGCAAACTTTGCCCCTGGCAAACAATCGGCGCTGCAATTGGTGTAATACATGACAACCCGACTTGCATATTCACCGAATAAGTTAGGGGCATATTTGCAAACTTTGCCCCTGGCAAACAATCGGCGCTGCAATTGGTGCAATACATGACAATCCGAGTTGCATATTCACCGTATAAGTTAGGGGCATGTTTGCAAACTTTGCCCCTGGCAAACAATCGGCGCTGCAATTGGTGCAATACATCACAATCCGAGTTGCACATTCACCGAGTTTGTTTGGGGCACATTTGCAAAATTTGTCCCTGGCAAACAATCGGTGATGCAATACAATAAAATCCGAGATGCATGTAGTTCCCATTGATGTGTTGATACCCGTTACGATGCACCTGTGGTTCCGAATAAATTGATGATACCCGTTCCGATGCACATGTAGTTCCGATTAAAGTGTTGATACCCTTTCCGATGCACATGCAGTTCAGATTAAAGTGTTGATACCCGTTCAGTGCTCACAACCGTTCCGATGCACATGTAGCTCCGATTAAAGTGTTGATACCCGTTCCGATGCACATGTAGTTCCGATTAAAGTGTTGATACCCGTTCCGATGCACATGCAGTTCCGATTAAAGTGTCGATTCCCGTTCCGATGCACATGTATTTCCGATTAAAGTGTTGATACCCGTTCCGATGCGCATGTAGTTCCGATTAAAGTGTTCACACCCGTTCCGATGCACATGCAGTTCCGATTAAAGTGTCGATGCCCGTTCCGATGCAAGTGTACTTCCGATTAAAGTGTTGATACCCGTTCCGATGCAAGTGTACTTCCGATTAAAGTGTTGATACCCGTTCCGATGCACATATATTGTCGATTAAAGTGTTGATACTCGTACTCCCAACAGAGTATCCTGCGGTGTCATAATTTAAGCTCCCTTTCGGCTTTCGGCCCTCAATAATTTAACACATTAGTTATCCTCTTTACTATGGCTTTCGTTAATTCGTAATCCAATTGTAAATAGTTGGAAATCTTTATGGCAAAGTTATGTTGTATTTGTGTCTAATGAATGAGGATTAGATGCCAAATTGCCAAAAGGCCATGCAGACCATCAGGATAGACTAACCAACCTGCAAATGCCAAAAGAGGAATGTGAAAATCAGTCCAATGCCGAATCCCATGAACCAAGCAACGAAGAGGAACGAAGCACATTTGACGCTGGCGAAGTGTTTCAAGACGGCCATCCACTCTGGCATTTCACGTTGTAACCTCTGAGCAAACACTTGGGTCTGTGAAGAAGAAAAAAGGGAAGAAAATGTTAAGGATTGTTTCAGTCTTGAAACCCACGAAATTTATCCAATGGAGTGCCTGCCTATTTGGGATGTTGTTTTTCTTGAAATGAAGGATGTATCATCGGAGCTCATCAAAAGTCCTCGAATAAGGCGATATTTTAAAGTACTGGTTAACACAGGGCCATCTAATTTCAACAGGCCTTGGTGCAACTTCACGCCTCACACGAGTGTCATGATGTTTTGCGGCGCATCCTGCCATTGATCCTAAATGGCGCCTGAGTTAATAATGAACTCTTATGTTCGAAACCTTTTGATAAGGAGTGTATAGCATAATTTATGATGTGTGTAAAGTCTTCATATTGTATGCAGGTACCATGGCGAAGCGCCCTTAATGCAAATTTTGGGGGCACATCTTCAAAATACTGGGGGCGGAGCAAATATGGCCCTGAATGGTCTGTGTTCAGCTGATGAAGTGTTGAAGAATCCATGTGCAAAATTGATATGTTTGTGAATTGTTCAACAATCGAACAGCTGCATATAGGCGAGAGCAAGCAGAGAGCCCGCAAGAAAAAAGATGTGTTTAAGTATTTCTCACGCTGGGGGACGGGCACTGGGTAACCGGTGGATCAGTTGTGAGAGAACGGCGATCTTTTACAGCAATTCAGGTCCTTGACGGCTACCCTGGCGATTGCGATTCCGCAATCGCTATGAATCCACTTCATATAGATGTGCTGATCAAAATAAAAAGAGTGGAATTGCACTTTTTTCCGAAGTTTTTTCAATTGATTTTCTGGTGCAGTATATCTATAAAAATTGCCACGATGGCCTTTTATTCAGGTCATATCAAATTTATCGATGTAAATTATTTGCGACTTTTGGTTAATTTTGAAGAAGAACTTGCGAATGGGCAATGTAGTGTTTTCGGCTTGCGGTGCATATAGCTAATGTGTTCAAGCAGGAGCACAGGTTCTGCATAAATGTCAAAGGACATCATCAGGTTTTTCTCATGCGGCTATAGCGATGGCCGACGACCACACTAACCTTTCCTATTTTGGGTGCAAATTGCCCTGTTGTTGCATCTGTTTCGGCTTCCAGTGTGATCTGTGGCTCACCATATTGCGACTGAAAAATATAGGTATAGGTTTTTCATAAAGAAATCTTAGAAAGTTCAACTTCAATTTATGCATGCAAGAGGAACCGCCAACAGGCCTGAGCCAATGATTCGCGATTATTTGTCATCTTACTTTCTGAAATTGTTTAAAAAGATCGATACATGAAAATCGATAATCGTTCTGGTGTGTCGCCCACCGACTCTTCCATTGGTTGAAAGTTTCTTTCAGTCTGGATTTATCGAGTGGGCAAAGTCAATTGTTTGGGATATCCCAGCTCACGCCGTCAACGCTCACATTTCAGTCTGGTGACTGCAATATCTGCCGGTTAATTGTGTCCCCCTTTGGCTTCATCATATGGTGCAGGGTGCCTGAGATGATCGTTGCGTTTTTCCCAACTTACCCAAACAATTTTTACCAACTCGTGACAACAATATTTTTGTCGTGTTTACAAGATGAATGTCTTGAAATCTTCTCAGTCGTTCATCATGTCTTGAAATCCGTACCATCACTGATTCCGTTTCTGCCTCTCAAAAGACCTTTTGACGTCTTGTAGATGGAAGCGAATGTTGCATGCATCCAGCATTAGGAATTAAATATTTACAATGTATGGTGACGGCGGAATTAATGTAAAAAATTGCGACTGTTCAGATTTTCGCAAAAGCTCCATACTGTAGAAATTAAAGATCCTCTTTTATAACCGAGGTCAAAATTTGATATCTCCATAAAGCGCTGTTGAAATCTGGCGGTTGAATTTCTACCGCCAGTCAAAGAGTAGAAAGAAAGAAAGAAAAGTTTCGGGGGAACGGTTAAATTGGAAAAACTCATGTAAAAGTCCATTAATTCCGCCGCTACTATGCAGAATTAAAGAAGCAGGTTAAGTTACGTTTGGCGAGGTCTGGGTTTATTTGGATTTGGTTGCGCGGCCATGAAAATAACTGGCAAACAAGGTCTCAAAACAGAAATAAGTAGAGAGAAAGCGAGCGAGACTCTACGAGGCCGTTATTTGCGCTCGCACTCGTCAAACAAAAAAAAAATGCGGACACCACCCCGAATAAATGACTTCATCCAATTTCTCCGTCATTTCCAAATGGAGAGTGGCAGTTCCATCCCGATAAAACTCATCGGTTCCTGACTTCTCCAAAGTGAACGAAAATTTGCCCATCGTTTAGTGTCAAGTTTCATCGTTCCTTAGTGCCCATTTAGTTCTAGAGAGTAGGAACCAAATCTAACCTGGCTTGTCAGTCAAGCCATCTCCCCACTCAACCCCTCAACTCACCACAGGTGGGCTGTGAGCACAGGAAGTGGCGACAGGTGGCTGGCTAAGATAGTGTTTTAAAAGGATCGTGAAAATCTAAACCTCAGGGCCATTGATACGGGGCCTGTTGGCAAAACTGGTAAAAAGTTATTTTTGAAATCAGAATATGCAACGAAGTTATTGATCAATGGATTATTTCCCACCGTCTGCGAGTATAATTGCCCCACAACTTTGGCACATCTGAAGAGACTGCAAACTGCAAACAAGGTTAAAATGAGGCGAGCCGGACATCTGGCCCTTGTTGAATTCTGGCTGCAAGACTTCTGCCCTATAACTTGGGTCAGGGTTGGCCATGTTAGGGCCGGTATTTTTCCGGCGACCAGATATCCTGGCGGCCAGAGCCAAGATGTCCGGGAAAATGAGAATTCTAGCAGCGATATGAAAAAAGATCACATTTGAATGGACAGACATTGGCCTACCTATTTGTTAAGAAATCTAACCTGCACTTTCTGTTTGTCTTGGTCATCGTTGGCCGGTGGTCCATTTAACGGCCTGGTAATGCCAACAGTTCCGTGCAGATCGTAATTAAAAATGAACTGGGTGGCGGTCATCAATGCGCATCCCATCAGAACCGAGAAGACAGCGAAGCAGATGGTGTAGTTCTTCTCGCGTTCGAAACGTGTGCAGCGTCTGTTCGTGAACGAGGTCGAATTGTCGAGGGCGATACCGACGAAAAACATTGCAATGCCCCATCCGACAGATCCAAACATTCTCTGATGTCCGTACAGGTCGGGTTCATCGCCTAGATAGGTTAGGACTGCCGAATCGGCCAGGGTAATCGCAGGTGCGCTGAGGAATTCGCCAATCACAACCAGGAGAAGGAGTAGAAAGAACACTTTTTTGATATCATCAAGTCGGAATATGAGACTGCTGTAGGGTGGTGACACCCATTGGGAGTGCTTTTCTTTGTTATAGTTGACGGCATGTGTGAGTCGTTCAGGTGATTTGCCAGCTATTCGATCGGGAATCAGCACTGCTGCCCTCCTTACTCTTCGGCTGCTTTTCCCTTGTGGGCTTCTGTCGTTTCCCGTTTGAGTTGACAATCCGTCATCGACTTCTATGTTCCTGTCGTAAGCTTGCTGAGAGGATACTTCCAAGGCCGTTTCACCGTCGCTAAAATAATCCAGTTCGTCAACGCTATTCATATCTATTGCCGTACCTGTTTTACGAGTGTTTGGTGGAGGGGAAGGGAGTAAACAATGTTGAACAATACAGATATTCCGATCTTATGACGCACGTGACTTATTTGTGATTCATTGTGTTTGAATGAAACAGGGAACTCATGTTTCCAAATGTTTGAAAAATTCAGAAATCATTTAGGATCTTCATTTGGGGTGGGACCAAACTTCATTAGTTCACAACCCCCTTGGTGCCTACCCCTATTGTTTGAAACTTCAGTGGTGTCAACACCCTCGCACTTCCGAAGCAAGTCTGATTGCTTTTGATCTTGACATTGTTGCTGATATTTCGTTCATGCATGAACCCATCAAAAACCCATGAGATTGCTCTCCATTCATTACGAATTTCGCAATGAATGAAGAGTAACTATCTCATAGGTTTTAAACTCATGGGTTTTCGATGGGTTCATGCATGAACGAAAGATCAGCAATACACGTACCTAATGTCAAGATCAAAAGCAATCAGACTTGCTTCGGAAATGTGAGGGTGTTGACAATGAGATTCGTTTTTTACGGAAGTCGAATTATGAAGTTATTTGCACATTTTTCCTAACTTGTCACATGATCCATCACAACCGGCCCTAATTGTGCCGCGCACAGCAAATGGTTCCACCTTCATCCCTAAATTCGCGTGCTTCAAATAACTTTTTGTCTTATCAGTTTCGTCGTTGAGCATCACTTTTATTAACCGAAGTGAACCATGATGGCAAAAGAGTAGCGATTTTTTTTAAAACCCCTCCGAAACCACCCTTGTGACAAGGTTTCAGTTTCATACATATTATTTCAACATAGTCTCAAATTATTTTCAACAGTTTCTTAATTTTCGGTTCTCAGCAAATCAATTTAAGGAAAGAAATCAATTAAATAATGAACAATGAGTAATTTTGAAAATTGAAAATTTTTAAATCAATTTTCAATTTTTAATTTGAAAATGAAATAAAATTTAGTGATTTCATTAAAAAAAAAAATTTTTTTAAATTATCTTATATTGTTAATTATTTAATTCATTTTCGCTGGAGAGAATTAATTACCTCGAGCAGGAAGGGAGTATCCAGGTAGGACGTCGTCATTGTTGTACCTTCCGCTTATGCCATCACCTGCGCCTGCATAAGCTGCAATTTCGTCCGGATCATAGGGTGGGACGTCGCTAATACCACCTCCGCTTCTTTTGCGTCTGACGACATTCGTGTTTTCCTGTGCGTCCTCTATCAGAAAGTGACTCTGATTGAACACCTTGCAGGCTATTTCAGTTGGCTGAATGAATCCAATTGGTAAAGTGAAGATAATCCAACAGGCCAACGAACCGATCAACATCACTTTGCCACGACGGTATCTGTGCGTGTGGTGAAGAGATTATGGACGAAAAGTTATAGGTAGGTAAATACAATGTTGATATCATTCAATTTGCATTTTTAAATACCGTAGCGGCTCTTGAGATTCTGAAATGCGGAATCTGAAATGGGGATTTAAAAATGTAACAGTTCAGATTTTAGCAAAAACTGCATGCTGCAGAAATTAAAGATTCTCTTTTATAACCGAGGTCAAACCTGATATTTCCAGAAAACTCGGTTGAAATCTGGCGCTTTAATTTCTACCGCTTGCATAGAGTGTGCGTGTGGATGGGATTGGATTGGCCACAGATGAAATTGAGAATCCGCAACAGATTCAAGTAGAACGATTCTGTCCAACAAAATGCAACATTCGTGCGTGACATCCTGCACATATTTGGTGGGAAAATTGTGATTCTTTCCATTGGCCAATTTCTCATTTCTCATTCTCTGGCTATTTGCTTCCATTAAATTTAATGCAGTCGACGTGATGAAAATGTTGTCTCCGTGTGTGTTGAAGCAGTCAAGGCGATGAGTCAAATGTTGCTGATGTCACAACAATGATGGAAGCAGAGTAACGTTATTCACAGATATAAAAGTTTTTAAGCAATTTGATTCCATATTGATGGAAGTAAATTGACAGAAAAAAGGAAATTGGCCAAGTACGAGTAAATTGTAAAATTGTAAAATTGTAAAGAGTAAATTTGTAAAATTGACATGTATTTAAGCGGGGCTGATGCCCCTAAATACAAGGAACTTCTATTCTATAGTGCAACACAACACCCCGGCATCGAGTCCGGGAAGCCCCCCAGCGAGCATTGTTTTTTCCGAGAGGGGACACGGTTAGGTCAGGTTCTATTGGCTTCAGGTAAGAAAAAAAATATTTTTTCTTGCGAGCACAGGGCCCCAATCGACCATTCTTACACAAAACACTCTCTGCTATCTAAAGTCGCGTCAGGATTTGCAAAAACGCGTCCGGGAAAAGGGTTCATTCGTTTGAGGAATGGTCTTCAGCCGAAGCGAAAGCATCCTCTTCCATCGAGAAAATGGAATTGCAGAAGAAAATGCAAACATTGCTGAATGTGTTTTCCTCGCCTGAAACCTCTATGGCCAACAACCTACCGTCAGGCTGCGTCGTCGTGGTTCGCGCAGCGCAGATGTCAAAGCACGCGTTCACAGTGCCTCATGCTTGACTGTGGGATACATGGTTGAGAACTCCGAAAAATATCAAAGCAGCACCTTTGTCGAGTTCATCAGCATGAGAGACGAGAATTCTGCGGCAGCAAATCTGTTTGCTTCCGCTCGGTGCTGGATTGGGATTAGGCAAGACCAAAAACAGTTTGTGACATGAAGTTACGCACAATCCGCCCTTTTCGCCTGTGGTTGACTCCTTGCTTCAGCAGGGTGGCCATTCTTGTTGCTTGCTCGATTTTAATACAAAAATGGTCTGGTTTGATGAGAGGAGCTAGAAGTAGGCCTACCTACTCAGAAAGTACTCCGGAGCCAAGGCATCACGATGCGATCCAATCATGAATCGAAAGAGGTCAGGAAAGGGTGTTGAAACCAACTGACTGACGGTCAAACTGTCGTCTGCGTGACCGACTGATACTTTCACACTGACTGGCACTGGTGCAGATACGCGGTACGCCTTGATAAAATCAAAACACGGCAAATTCTAAAATTTGTCGAATGCGTGTAACATAAGCAATGAAAAAGTAAGGGGCTCGCGTGCACAATTTTAGTTTTTTGTTTCCTTTCACTGATTTGATGATTTGTGGTTTTTGTGTCCTGCCTGCCGCCGAGACTCCTATTTTAATGCAGATGTTGACGTCCTCAGTGATGGAGGGAGGTGCATTACGTTTCATGAAACAACGCCCGCATCATCATTTCCACTGCTTTTATTTCGAATGAATTGGGTTTAGCATTGAAGTTATCGACTAATGCCCAGTTTATCCAACGATAGTTAAACTCTAGTTAACATATGGTTAGCTAATCATTGATTAGTTATTTAACCAATGGTTAAACTCTAGTTAACGAGTTTCGTTTATGCCCAGTTTATCCAACGATAGTTAAACTTTAACCTATGGTTAGCTAATCATTGATTAGTTATTTTCCTTATGGTTAAACTCTAGTTAACGAGCTTGGTTTATAGGCACTTTTTAACCTATAGTTAGCTAATCATTGATTAGCAAGTTAACCATAGGTTAACCATAGGTGCTTAACCATAGGTTAAGCACAATTTCGACAAATTTGGCGGCCATTTTTAACCATCGAAATTCGCACTTTTTCTCAACATTTATTTTTGCTAGTTGCCAAACCCATTTTTCCGCGTTCCATAACTTGTACGAAGAGTTGTTTTTTATTGGCTTCGCGTTTTTCTATCTCATTGTGATCATAGAAACGCATTTTAAAACAAATTAGCAACAATTTGCGCCGATTTCTGCGTCGGCACTGTTGTTGAAAAGGTGCATGTCGTGCGGATCAGAGCACGCAGTGTTTGCATTTTTACGCAGGCTCTTTGGGATTATTTTTTTTTTATTGTACGCCCAATTCACTGTCCATTTCAATCCTTTCCATTGAAGAAAGCACATCTCGGAACAGATGAAACACGAAGTATTTGCGGAAAAGTTGGCATTTTCATGTGTCGTAATTTATTCAACCCATGGAATTTATTTTGAACGCTGCGTTTAATTCCAACCTTGTGAACGTACCTGTAAAACATCCTTGCCAATTATTTAGGTTGTCCATTGCTTGCTGGCCACTGAAAAAAGTCAGGAAGAACGGCCAAATTCCTTCAAAATAAAAATCTCCGCGACTGCCAGTGTGGCCTCATTCTGTCATTTTCTGCAAAATTGAGCAGCACTTCAGAAATCAGAAATCGAATGGTTTCCATGGCAGCGGAACTGTGCTTTTCTCACATTCCTTTTAACTGGAATCAAAGCTTCAGAAATCCCATCCGAAATTTGATCTACCGCAGTGAGTGAAATTTGTAAAACGCTCACCGTAGCCATAGATGATGAAGTTGAACAGCTCAGACCGCCATTGTGAAATTTCGTAGTTCAAGGAGACTCCCGCCAGAGCGCAGGTCGTTCGAAACAAGACGGGAAAAGGAACAACTGAAGCTTGTTTGACGCTGATCAGAGATGAGCGCTTTTTCCGTGTTTTTGATGATTCACCCCCACCCAAACCATCCAAGTCCAAGTGTGCAATGTTGTTTTCTGAGCCTCCTCCACAGGCTCTGTTGACTCAGGTTGACTGTTGCGATTCTCAGGACGAACGGTGCGGCTGCCTCTTCTTGCTCCCTCCATAATGCGCTGCCTGTTCCGCCCACTCGGTCAGTCTCCAAGGTGTGTTCGTCGTGCTCTGCCTGCTCGCTGTCACCAGTCTGTCGTTCGAGTTCCTGCGTTTCTGCTGCTGTGAGTTCTTGGTGGTGGATGATCCGAGTCGAAATGCCTTCCTGTTTCATGCCTGGTTGTTCTTCCGGATATGACAAGTCGCTGACCAAAATCAGTTTTTTTCGACCTCCAAAAAGTCCTGAACTTTTTGTGAAATGGCAAAAAGCAATTCCCAGAAAAGATTTAGCCCTTTCGAACAAATCGTTCATTTGCGAGAAGCACGTTTCATCAAGTTTAATCATAACAAGTGATCAATTTGTTGTTGCTGGCGAAAAAGTAGAACTGCTGCGGGTCAAGCCAAAACTGGCAACTGGCAGCGAAATGGCAGCCAAACGAACAAAAAGGTGTGGTCCGAACTGGGAATTTCGGGAAAGGCAGGGAACTTGTTTATTCAATTTCACACCCTTGCCAAACAGAACGGCGACTTTGGGCAATTTCGGATTTCGTTCATATTTTCAAGTGTATTCGAAACTTTCTCCTGGCGAAAAACACCCTGACGTATCAAGGACGCACCATAAACTTTGCATTTGACCGTGAGCTTTTTGCAGCTGATTCAAGAGCGGCCGGGGCTCGGCTTGCGTGTAGTCCACAAACTAAGCAGTTCGCACATGTCACGATCAAACTTTCAGCGGATGAATGTTCGCCTGGCAACTCAACTGTTGAGCCGTTCAGCAGTGGCCGATGGTTTGCTCTTTTACCAGCAACTTGACAAAGAACAGTTTCAGGGAAGCGAAGGAACCGAGCATTTTACTCGCGACATGAGTGATTTATCCGATGCGCTGAATTCAAAAATTCCATCAAACTAAGGAAAAATGGAACACATCATGTTGTCATCAAGCGCATGGATACCTTTCTTGCAGACAGAGACAACAGCAATACATTTGCATCGAATCGAACTCTTGAATCACTACGTCGTGTAATGTCACAGAAAACGGCTGCATCTGACGTGAAAAGGTAAAGCACAGCAACTCGATTTTTTTGATTTTCTAGAAAAACGCAATTTTGTGAAATTTTAAGCAAACGCCTCTGGTTTTATCAAATTTCAACCGATTTTTTCCGAAAATGTCTCATTCGACGCGTCACTTTGGCCGCTATATGCAGTCAGAATTCGACTTAAATCCGTGTTTTGCACCTGCAGGAATTTTAGGAAATAAGTTGCTGCGTTTTACCCTCAAATTATGTTAACTTTTTCGCGACTGAAAAGAAGGTAAAACGCAGCAAAAATGCACAAAAATTTGGTAAAGCAAAGCAAGTTCAATTTTGCTGCGCTTTCCCTTATTTTCGAGGGTTGCAGCTTGTGAACCAATTGTGATTTATTACTTTTGCTTCGGTTTAAAACGTTTGTTTCATTGGTGGTGATGCCGCAAAGGAAGTTGTAGTTGCTGCGTTTTCCCTCGTTTTCGAGGGATGCAAATTGTGAAGAGACTATTATGGGCTGTTGAAAAAAAGGTCCCCCACGTTGTTTCGTTTTTGTCGCTGCAGAGGAAGTTGCAGTTGCTGCGTTTTCCCTAATTTTCGAGGGTTGCAAATTGTATCAGACTATGGGTGATTGTATATAAAATAAGGTCCACCACGTTGTTTAGCTTTTGTTGATGCTGTGGAAGAAGAGGCAGTTGCTGTGTTTTCCCTCATTTTCGAGGGTTGAGCAGACTGTTATGGGGTATGTCCCCCATGCACATTGTTTCGTTTTTTATGCTGCAGAGCAAGTTTCATATTCCTGCGTTTTCTTAATTTTCGAGGGTTGCGAATTGTGAACCAACTATGGGTTATTGACTTAATGATTGGGTTCCCAATGTTGTTTCATTGATGATGCTGAGGGACTCGCAGTTGCTGCGCTTTTCCTCATTTTCGAGGGTTGCAAATCTTTAACTTCTGTGGAGTAAAAAATTCGGTTCTCCAACTTGTGTCTTCAGTGTTTGTGCTATTGTGTGCAGAGTGTTCTTCCCTCTCCAGTCTTTGCGTCTTTGCCTCACTGCAGCAATTTGAATTCGCATAGAAGCAAGCAGGCATACTTGCTTGTAGATGGAATAGCAGAACTGTTGCCATCAGCTTGTTTTTTGTATCCTGTGCCAAGATATGATGCTCGCAGGAACATAATAAACCCATGCGGAACTCAGAGCCGCAAGAACTTCTTTCAGAGAGACAGAAACACCACATTTTTCCCAGCTGGTGTTGTCGAAGACAATCATCTTTTGAAGGAAGGGAAGCAAGTTGCCCGCATATGGGCAGGTTGTCTGCAATGCGATAAATGGGATGGAAAGCAGCAATTTGCGAGAAGGCGCTGGGCAGATTGTCCTCAACAGCAACCGCAGAGAAAGGTACCATGCTTGTGGTCAGAGTCATTACTCTCCGAATATGTTTGCTGCGCTTTTCCAAATTTTCGAGGGTTGCAAATGTGAGCTGTATGTGAGTTTTTGATTTTATAATTGGGACCCCGCGTTGTTTCTCTGGTGTTTGGCCCATTGCGTGCTGGACTTCTTACTGCAACAATGTCTCTGTCTGCTCTGCAGGAAAGGGGGCGCTTTTCAAGATGGACACACCATTTGCACAAGCAGTAGTTTTGAGGACTGGATAAATTGATGGGTTAAAGCTGTTTATACGGGGGCGACAGTTTGAACTGCTACCATGTCTTCTTTTCTCATACCTTGACTGTACCAGAGAGACTTTTATTGGAGGGACAGTTTGAACTGACCTCCTTTAACATTATTTCCGAAGACATTCTACAAGGTGTACCAAAAGGTATACTTTTGTCTTTATTTTCGTTTATTTTTCATTTCTCGCAATCATTGGGTTGTTATATATTGGGATAGGTCAGGTTGGGTTACATAAGGTTGGGTTAGATCAGGTTAGGTTAGGTTGGGTTAGGTTTGGTTAGTCAAAAACCAAACCAAATTAGGTTGGTTTTGGTTGATCTAACCAAAACCGTACCGAGCCTATAATAACCAGGTACTTTATTTTCTTCCAAAAAATTAGATTTTTCTCTTACGAGTTAATCCATTTCCAATTTTTAGAGCAAAATTACTTTTCACCGGTTTGCAACGATCTCAGCCGCAAACCGGTACAAACGGAGTCAAACGATTTGCCTGGGTTTGGTTTAAATCTCCCCATTCCTTCAAAAAAACCTTTTTGTGTGACAGGAAGCAACGTGTTTCCGTCCAAGACTCCCTTTCAGCAGTTGGCAATGTAACCTCTGGATCCCCAGGGAAGTGTAATTGGCCCCTTTTGTTCCTAATATACAAACATAAACGATGTTTCCTAACGCTTGCCTTCACCGTAGCCTCCGATATGACTAGGCCGTTGCGCTGATTTTGGTGACGTCACAAGACCGGGCGGGAATCTCGGAAGAAATGCATTGGGAGGAATTATCGGAACGCCTTGAGAAAATTGCTCTTTATTGAAATCCACAAGATCGATTCGAGTACCGAATGTTTCTCAATGGATGCAAAAGAATCATGGAGCTCTTGAGTCACAAGAATGCATGACATGCCTCCAAAAAGCATGTTTCAATGCCAAAAAGAAGACAACTTTCAAGGCAACTCGCAGAATTCCCCGCTGCCTCAGGTGCCGACGCCACAGCATGTTTTTGTTCCGTTTCAAGAAGAGTTTGGAGTCCAAATCTCGTGAGTGTTCTCGTGGTTCAGTGGTATGACTCTCGCTTCTGAAGCTGGATCCGAGGTTCGAATCGGGCAAGGGAAGGTGTCTTTTATTGATGAAACAACGCGAAATTAAAACAAATACAAGGCGTACGCCACATTTTTGGAGGATTCCTTACGTTCTGTGCGTGAACATGCATCAGTGACACAGGATCCCGGTGGTCACCAGGCGGCTTGGTGACCACCGGGTTCCTGCAGGCGTTGTTTTATTTTTATTTTTTTTTTTTAAACAAAACTGACCACCAAGGCAATGGTGGTAGAAACGAGAACAAAATTCGAGTCAACTATTGTCATAATTTTTTAAAAACAAGGTCAAAGACAAATAAAGACTTACAAAAAATTGTCTCAAGTGATGATGCGAGGTGCGACACCCAGGGATGCTTTAGCCCTTAGAATTGTGGGGGAGAGAGAGGTAAGGGAATTCCAATCTCTAATAGTGCGGGGGAAGAAGGAATTAAAAAATCTATTAGCTCTACAAACCGGAGCAGTGAGTGCAAGCCCGTTATCAGTTCTTCGCTGACTAAGTTTTATGGAATAATTCGCTGGCAAAGGGAAATTATAGGAATGTGTAACAATGTCACTGAGTAGCTTAATTCTGCGATCTCGGCGTCGTTGTGACAAAGGGGTTAAATCGAGTTCTTTATATAGACCAGAAACACTTATGCCGCGTTCAAAAGATACCGTGATCATGCGAGCAGCTCGCCCTTGGATCATTTCCACCCTGGAGATGTCCACATGAGTAACAGGATCCCACACGGTGCAAGCGTATTCCAGGATAGGGAGGACAGAAGTGATATAAGCTTTAAGTTTGGCCGTCGGGAAGAGTAGCGAAGATTTCTTGATATAAAACAAAGAGCTCTACTAGCTTTTTCATAAGTGAAATTAATGTGGTCCTTCCACGACAGATCACTTGAAATTAAAGCACCCAAGTATTTGAAAAGAGGGACATTATCGATTCGGCTGTTATTGACGAGCGAAGCGAGTCTACAACGGACAGCAAACCACAATTTGTGTGCAACGATAACTCAAAAAATTGTTAACCGATCGTACCCAATTTTTGTGGAGGTGAAGATTTCAATGTGGTGCGTTGCTGTATAGTTTTTGGTCAAAATCGGTGAAAAAATAACAAAATGGCACAACAAAAACAAAATTGCTCTTTCCCCTGCCCCACCTCAACAAAACCAGCAAGCGCAACAATGAACAGACACTGCAGGCCGCGAAAACTCCGAACCTCACTCACCGCCTACTCACCGCACCCCCATGCACAATTTGCATCCCAACGCAGACAATGAAGGAGACAAGGGCAAGAGGTGAGCACAGGCACAGGACGGCAACAGAGCAGAGAAGCCAAGCTGAGAAGAAACGAACAGGACAACAGGTTGCGTTTTGTTTCAGTCAATGAATGCAGGAATCAATGATTCATCAGTCAAGGCATCACTGGATTTCTCAGAGGAATCTGGCAAGCAAGTTCACCCGTCGGGCGTCGTAACTGTTGGCTGCGATTTTTGGAAAAGATCTCTTTCATTTCACAAGTCTTTCATCCGGGAAAAAGGCCAATTTCCTGCATGTAAATGAAATTTACACGAACCAACGAACACGAACAGCACAGATGCACTCGCACCTTGTGGCCTGAGGTTTGCGTCAGGTGTTTTTGCCGAAATTGGCAAATTCCAAAAATCAACAAATTCGCTCATTTCTGCGGAGGCGTCATTTCAGTCTCAGAGGGCAAACATCTGGGAAGGAAATGGGCACCGACCAAGGGGGATTTGGGTAACGGGGGTTTGGGTTTCGAAGACCCCCCGGTTCTTGGGGGTTGGGGCGCTGTTCCAGCGGGGTTCCAAGGAGCAGAGATCCTTGCGGGTGGTCTCGAGGCCGAGCCACCAAGATGCTGAAGAAATTCTGAAATATGGGGTTCAATTTGAATGCAATATTTACGTGTCCTGGAGATCAATTTCCGAGCCAAAAGCGAATGTCAGGAGGCATTCCCATGGGGGGAAGGGTCGGGGGTTACCCCCCGCTGGCCGAAGGCCAGCCACTCCCCCCTGGCCAAAGGCCAGGACCCACCCCTGGTCGGAGCCCGGGGACCCTTGCTAGGTTTCCTTTGGCCAAAGGTTAGTGGGGACCTTCCAAGAAAAACCACCTCCATGATCAATTTCAGGAGCATTCCCATTGGGGGGGTAGGGGGTTGCCTCCTGGCCGAAGGGCAGCCACCCCTAGGCGGAGTCCGGGGACTCTTGCCAGGTTCCCTTTGGCCAAAGGCTAGAGGGGACCTTCCAAGAAAAACCACCTTCATGATCAATTTCAGGAGCATTCCCATTGGGGGTAGGAGGGTCACCTTCTGGCCGAAGGAAAGCCAGCCCCCCGGATGCCAGTTTACAAACCCTGCCGCGACTTTAGATGGCAGGTCGGGGCCCCAAGCGAGCACTGATTTTTCCGAGAGGGGACAGGGTTGCACATTTTTTTTCCCAATCCACTTCCGCATGCGCGTCTCTGATTGGCTGTTGGGAATTCCAGCCAATTTCAACATCCAATTTTCAAAACCAAACTTAACCAAACCTAACCTGACCTAACCTAACCTAACCACCTAACCCCATTGCAGCCCTGGAAAGAGTTGCGAAGCGGTGGCAAACATGCCAAATGGCAAAAAGCGGTGGCAATGCAAAAATTCGAAAATTGATGACGTCACAATTTGAGACGACGTGATTGGCTGTTGCGAGCTCCTGGTCCGCGGAAGTGGATTGGAAAAAAAAATTGTGCGACAGGGTTAGGTCAGGTTCAGATAGCTTTTGGTAAGAAAAATCAATATTTTTTTCTTGCGAGTGAAGGGCCCCAATCGAGCATTCTTGCACAAAACGCTCTCTGCCATCCAAAGTCGCGCCAGGGTTTGTAAAATCGCCCCCCGGGTGTCCGAAGGCCAGGGCCCACCTGACCTTCGGTTATCCGGGGGGGGGCACTGGCCTTCATTTCATGAATTTTACAAAAAAAACTTAGTTTTTTAAAAGCCAAAGGGTGCCCACCATTCTGGAAAACCTGGAATTGTCAGGAATTTTTTTCTTTCTGGAAAAGTCAGGGAATTTCCACAAAAATGGAAAAAGTCAGGGTATTTCCAATTGAACAAGAAGGGCCAAGAACTCAAAAAGATAAGAAAGTGACTGCGACTATCTCCAGCATCATTTTGGCCTCAAGAACACAAATTCAGCAAACAAATGAAGCCTAAATTTCAAAATTTCTTCAGCTTCTGGGGGGCTCCGCCCTCCAGACCCCCCGCCAGGGGCTCTGCGCCTTGGAACCCCGCTGGGGCTCCACCCCAGACCCCAGTTACTGGGGGGCTCCGCCCCCATACCCCCCGCCAGGTGCTCTGCCCCTTGGAACCCCGCTGCCCCTTGGAGCCCGGCTCCGCCCCAGACCCCCCCCTTTCCATGATTTCATGGAAAGGGGGGGGGGTCTGGGGCGGAGCCGGGGGGGTCCAAGATCCATGCCTTTGGGAATGTCTGAATTTTTTGCAAAGCCAACAACATCTTTGTCTTCTGAACGCAAACTGGAAGGAGCTGAAGTGGCAAACGAACAATCGGGACCCAAAAAAGGTGAAAATCGACTCGAACAGCATCCGAAAAAATGAAAATCTGGTCAAGATATTTTGCCCAAAATTGCAGCTGAAAACCCGCGAGAAGTGGGAGCAAACCAGCGAAAAACCCACAGCCCGCCAATGCCAAAATATTCCTGCGAGGAAGCAAAAAAAGAGCGGAACAACGCATGGAAAACCCACCATCTGGCCACGCTGACAAAGCAGATGCGCTGTATCTGAGACGCCACGGATTCCTGCGGCGGAAAATGGAAACTTCTTTTCTCGTACCTCTGTTGCGCCGAACTCGTCCTGCCTGGGTACTTACGGTGTTTGTCGTTCCGGGTAAGACAGAATACCGGGTAAGGCTTTTACCAGGTATTATTTCAACCGGAGAGATGTGCTCATTTTGCGCGTTACCCGAATGAAACTGCCATTTTTCAGCAAAATCCAAAGAAAACCCGCAATTCAGGGTAAAGAAGACGGTGTATTCTTTTACCCGTCACTTTACCCAGACCAGATCTCTCCGACAAAAACGGCTCCAACAAAATACCCGCAATTCAGGATGAAACGAAACACCCGGTTTTTTAAAATACCGGGTAAAGTCGCAGGACCACATCTCTCCACCGTTAGTGATGCCTTGCATCAGTCAACAACACCACACAAAAAAGAAAGAAGTCCGCACACAAGACACCGGCTGTGTGTGCATGCAGGTGCCTGCTGTCACGAGTGGACGCTGTGCAGTGTGGCGGAATGGGGAAACTTTTTTCTTTTGGGGAAATTTTGCACCTTTTGGAAAGGTCTGGGGAAATCGATAGTTTGGGGAAATTTCGCGCTTTGTCCACCAACAACAGCGCAAATGGATTTTGCAGAAATGCGAAATGGGGATTTTTTTCTGTTATTTTTTTTCTGCTTTCGCTTTCGTTCCATATTCTTGTGTCGTGACGCATTTTGACACGACTGAGCAGCCGATGCTCGAATATTGAATTAATGGATCAAGTTCGGTTTGGAAAGGACAGGATGAAAAGGACAGGATGGGACGCAAACGAGGCCCGCATCCCGCGAAGACACCGAACTCCTCCACCCGCACCCCATGCACAATTTTCGCCTCAAAGCTCACAAGAGAAGTGGCCCACCAGAAAAGAGGCTCAGAAGGAACAGGACAACTGGTTGCATTATTTTATTCGCCAAAAAAACAAAACAACCAGCGAAACATCAGCCTAACCAGGATCTGTATAAGACACTATCACTATCACTATCATAAGACTTAAAATTTGGTTCTACTTCCAGGCCAAACGCATCAGCACTGACATCAGCACTTCGGGATTTTCGTGCGTCCAAAATGTGTGCTGTGGATTGCGGTTTTTAAAGGGGTGTGCGTGCGAAAGCTGCGAGTAATGGCGGACCGCGGTGCGATGCCCACAAAAGTGAAATTTTCCTAACCAAGCAACGGTTTTTGATGCATTTCGCATGGCGCAAAGCCGAAAAATAGCGCTTCCACACATTAATGACCCCAACCTTTTGTCGGGTGAAACTCTGAAACCATTTGAGGAACAAAAGTGCTCAAGCTTCGGAGAAATTAAATTCCGGGTCCCTGCCAAGAATCCCAAAATCATTGAACTTGAACACAACTCAATAATTTTATGACCGCAGAGACACCATTTCATGGCAGCATTGTTTTGTTTTTGAGCGGTGAAAAGGCAGTGCCTCCCTCGGATTTCTAGGGAGGCGCTGCTTCTTGGCCTCTCAGTCACCAAACTCAGCACAACTTGCACAACAATTGCCGCCCACAGACCGCTTGTGCATCCGTCGATTGTGCAGGAGCAAAAGCGACTGGGACACGACACGAGCAACTGGGACACGAAAGAAAAATGCTGATCGCTCGTCTACAACAGGAAGCCTGTCTCCTGTTTCCTAGTTTATTAAGTATGTTGGATCACACAATGCGTTCTTGAGGCGGCGTGAGAAAGACATTCATTTGGTCTTGGCTGGGTTGACCTGCATACCCCAGGCATCGCACCACGCGGAAATCCGGTTGAGGTCAGCTTGGAGCAGCTCAGAGTCTGCAGAGGTTGCGATTTCCCAAAAAAGGACGACGTCGTCAGCAAACAAGCGGACACTGGAGGTAATTCCAAGGGAAATGTCATTCATGTAAATTAGGAACAGGAGTGGGCCCAATACGGTGCCCTGCGGGACACCAGAGGTGACGAAGGACTCAGAAGAAGTGGCTGATTCGACTTGCACCATTTGGGTCCTGGATTCCAAGAAACTTGCCAAAAGGTGGAGGATAAAGGGAGTGAAGTCTAGGCCCTGGAGTTTGGATAAGAGTTTGTCATGCGGAACGAGATCAAACGCCTTAGTGAAATCAAGGAAGATGGCATGAGTGACGAGGCCAATGTTCATATTTCTGCCAATTTCGTCCACGAGCAAGAGCACCTGGGATTCACATGACATATTTGCTCTAAAACCAAACTGGTTAGGGTGGAGAACTTCATTTTCAGATAGGAATTTCCTTATGAAGGTAGCCAAAATTTGCTCGAAGATTTTAGAGCAGATGCAAGTGAGGGAAATGGGTCGGTAACTCTCGGGTTGTTTGGTTGGAGAGAAGGTCGAGCTTGGTTTGGTGCTCAAAAGTAATCAAGTTCGGGCCCAAAATTGTTTGTGGGAACATCACTTTTTGTCGGTGCTGGAAGGAACCCATGCATCCCGGGCATTGTTTGACCTTTTTTGACCTTCCACTTCTTGTGTTTTGTGGAGGACGTTTTTCCTGCATGGATTGACTGTCACCATGTGACAACAAGTGTGGAGAAAATCAGGAAAAACCGGTAGGTACCTGGTGGGTACTTACCGGTTTTCTGGTAGGTCCATACCAGAAAACCGGTAGGTACACGGTCGGCACACGGTCCGGCACACCATCGGCACTGGCTGCCATCCATGGCAGGCAGTTCCGGCCGTGTGCCGCAGCCCGAGACGAAATTCCGCATGCAAAATAAAATCTAGACCCTTCCGTGGCATAAAAGAAAGATTGAACACCTCTGAAGGGAGTTGTGGCTAGCTCTATATGTTTGCTTCCAGTATCAAAATGTTTGTTCAGCGCTCATGACTTCACGCTTGATCGTATCTCTTTCTGTCTGCCACATTTCATGTTCGGCCTCCTTCGAACGCACAGAACTCCTGCTGCGGAACCATCCAGCTTTTTCCTTCCACTGGAGCTCTTTTCAAGTGTCTGAATAAATCTGTCTATTGGTATACGAGGTTTGTTTGTCTTTGTTCCTGCGAGGTTTCTAGTTTCATGATGATAAAACGTTTAGAGGAACAAGCATCACTGCGAGTGCATGCGTGTGGCACAGATTTGTTGGACAGTGTCCCTGTTCCTTTTCATTCTGAAAGAATCAACGAAACACAACAATGCCCTGCTCTGGACAAACTTCACCGGCGCTCAGCAATTCATTCGAGGAGGCCACATGATGGAACTGCAATGGGTGGGCGTACCGCTGCGGTTTTTGAACTATGATAAACAAACCATTTGAACTGTCAAACATCGAGGCCAAAAGAACAAAAGACGAAAATGTCCCCTTCGTTTGATGGCAAACCAAAGCAACTGCTAAAATCTTGAGAGTGAAAACAAGGTAGAACGCAGCATCTTTTTTGTTGTTGGTAAAACACAGTAACGTTGCTGTGTTTTTCCAAATTTCTCCCAAATTGCTGTGTTTTACTTTGTCTTTTCTCGGTCGAAAGCTTGGGACAGGTGGGAAAATCACCTGTTCCGGGCGATTAGTTAAGTTTTTTGGCAATTTGTAGTGCCAGGACGATTCATAACATCACGATCTATCGGAATGTGCAAAAAACTCGATTTCGGTCAGGTGAGCGGTTGCTGCGTTTTACCATATGACGGCAGTGCATGGCCACAGACTGCATAATATTCCATTTGTGCGGCCCCAACGTGCCACTTTTAACGTAATGAAGCAAATCGAATTGTCTATCTCCGCAAAACTGACCAGTGTCGACTCTCTGTGGTGTGACGTAATTCACGATGCCATTGATGGCATCAGCATGAACGAAATTGAAGCTGGAAAAAATGATTAAGGTCAGCTGAACTCAAAAAGACATTTTTAAATTTTTGAATACGTTTTTTTCCCTCTAAAGCATTAAGCAGACGATCCAAGAAAATCGATTTCCGCAAGAAAATTGCACGCACATGTCAGTTATTACTTCCGCTTTCCAAAAATATAAATTTCGTGAAAATCGGCAGGATAGTTTTCAAAATAATGACAAAAATCTGAAGTCTCCTCCGAGAAAACTCTATCTGCAGCGTGCGAAAAGAAACAAAGCGGCCAGCGTGTTGCGATGCTAGCGACAATGCGCGGCCAAACACAGGCAACTCAGCGACCACCGAAGCTGTTCAACTTCATCATCTATGGCTACGACGCTCACCTTGATGATGAATTATACAAAACAAATGAGATTTTTGACAGCTGTTTGCAGACGTGGTGCAATTGAACAACAAGGATGTTTTGCTTTTCGAAAAAGCAAGGGCCTTCTGGTAAAACAATACCTTTCCTGCAGATTGACCTTTTTCGAGAAAAAGGTTGCAGAGTTCACCGAGTTGAAGTCCAAACTTTCTGCATTGTGAGGCACGCATATCGATGGAAGAATGGCAGAAAAAGGGAACCACGACAGGACATCAATGCCAAAACCGCATAAGGTACCTGCCCACCATCTTGGAAAGGCAGACCACCTTCAGATGAGATGAATGGCAAGAGCGCTTTTTAAAACCCTGTTTAAAAGATAACCCTAGAAAATGAATATTTTTTGATTGTTGACAAAACGTCTCCTCGATTATGCATTTTGAGTCGTCTTACATGAAAAATGATTTTCTGTTTTGTTCTCATTTTACACAGCCGACACATAAGAGCATCCCAACCGCTAATCAGCGAAAAAGGGATGATTAAAGTTAACCACTGATTACTGGCTTTTAACCATTGGTTAAGCTTTACCACTGCTCAATAAACAGAAGAACTTAACTATCGATTGGTTTCTTTCCATGGCAACGAATTTAACTAACGATGGAAAAACCAAAATCGATAGCAAAGTGTCATTTAACCATTGATTAAAGTTAACTATCGTTGGATAAACTGGGCATAAGGCGACAAATTAAAAAAAAATTCGTTGTTAATCCTATTATTTTGGCAGGGGAGTGTGGTAGGCGGCAGTGTTTTCACGCGCAATAAGAATTCTGGAGGTGTTGTCCTTTGTTGAAAGCAATTCATTCGACACTGTAGTGTTTGGTGGTGAGGGGGCGGCATGTCAAAAAATTGTTTTTTTTTTCGAGTTGACTGCGGTGAGTTCACAACAGAATGAAACAACAAATATCCGTGTATACGTATATCGTAACGATGGTCTCTTATTTGCTTTGTGAATTATCAAATGAAATCAATTGCCGTGTGAAGGCAAATTCCGACCACCACGCTCATTGCCTTACATGGTTTTTGTTGAACCACGGGCATTTTGACTTTTTTCCATCGGGGGAAAATGAATGAAGTTGAAGAACGAAAACAATATAAATACTCAAGTGGTGTCGACATTTTGAAAATTGAACTCTTAGCCATAAACCGGGGATGCAGTGGGGTAAAGTGGGTAGTGCGATCACCACAATGACATGAAGCAGCCCCCAGCCGAGCGAGGTACAAGCGGCGGAACCTTTAACTGGTGCGCAATGCAACCACATGACGTGCTGAAATAATAAACATCGACGATCAATCCGAATTTGAAACCGCCAAAGAAGAGCAATCAAGGAAGTCCTCGCTGCCATTCCAGAGAAAAAGCACTGATGGTAAAACCACTCGCCAATCGGATCATGCGCAAAAGTAGTTACCTGCGTTCAGGGTGAGTCGTTATTGGCCAAACGATTGTGCACGAAAGTAAATTCGAGGCTACTCAAGTCAGGTAAAAGACTCTGTTGGTAAGATCACTCCAAACGACCCAGTGCTATTAGAAGAACAAGAACTTATGGTAGCGAATTTAAAAATGAAAACATTGAAGGTTTGGACCCCACCAAAAGATGGAGTTCTCCGGTGGGTTTGGTAGGTGCCGTATAGGTGGGGTCCAAACCCACCGGAGAACTCCACCGGAACATCACATAAAGATTGACAGACCTTTACGAATCACCCTTCACAGAAAACTTGATTGATTAATCTCCCCCTACGACATTGAAGTATACAAATACCTACTTATTTGTAAGTAAATGAGTAAACTCCATACCAAATGTTTTCGAATCTTAGAGCTCTGTTTTACCTCGGGGGCTATTTAGAATGGCATCGACCGCTACAAAACATTATGATTCGTGTAACGTGTGAAGTTGCATCAAGCCTTGCGTTAAAATGTGATAGCTCCTGTATTGCTAGATCTTCAAAATTTCTCCCATGTTCGAAGACATTTGGCAGAGAATTTGTCGAAATGGACTCACCTGTCGGCAACTCCTCCCCAAAATGGGGTGCTGAGGAATTCGACGAAAGGCCTCAAACCCATTATGACACCACATTGAGTCGGGTTGAAGCCCAGTTGTTTGAAGTAGACACCCATCAATGGAAAGAGCGATCCAAAGGCCGAATAAAAGAAGAAATAGAATGTCTTTGCCAGCAGAAGTTCTTGAGGCATCGGTCCAAATATTGTATCCAAAAACCCACTGATGCCTCGAATTTTCTTCGTACTGTCCTTTGGCTCTGGATATTTCTCCATATCCACTTCGCCAGTTGCATTTGGGTCGACCAGTGGCCTTGCGGCGGTAGCGGTGGTCTGACCGAAGTTACCACCTGCTTGTCCGTACCCACCGTCACCACCGTATTCATTCCGATAGCCATCTTCACGAACAGAACCGACCTTATTGTAATCCCCTCCGTAACCAGTGCCAGTTGAATACTGCTGCTGTTTCTGGCCTGTGCCTCCGTCATAGTATCCGCCAGAATAGTTCTCATTACTTACACTGTTCATGGCTCAGACTTATATCCTTTGACTAGAAAAACCGCGTTAACATTTTATTTAAAAGGTGAAGAATATAATTGCGTTATCATCTCCTGCAGCTTGAAACCTTCAAAAACAAAACAAAAAAGCCTGCAACGCTGAGGCAGCAAGGTCCGTAAATTAGACAACGTTGCTTAAAAAACGTTTTACCGTGGGATACGCCTTTTGCCAATTGGAACCGCTGGCAAGATTTTTTTTGCTGCCCAAAAAACACTTGGACAGTTTCATTTTCACATACCTACAAAGCGGCAGCTGCATTATAAATCATTCCGAGCCGAGCAGCAGGCACTTTCTTTCAAAATGTTCTGTAGTGTGCGTTTATTTGCCGATGATTGTCTAATTTACAAAATCGTCCGTGAGGCTGGAGACAGAGAACTATTGCAGTCGGATCTCAGGCAAATCGAATCTTGGTGTAAAACAAACCAGATGCAGCTAAATTTTGACAAGTGTGCCCTCCTTCCAGTCACATCAAAGTTGTCTCATGTTCAGTTCCAGTACACTCTGAGTTCTGGTGTCTTAAATTCCGTGAACGAATACAAATATCTCGGCTTGACCTTTTCAAGAAACTTGAGCTGGGGTAAGCATGTTTCCTCAGTTATTAGCAAGGCTAATCGTATGCTGTACCTAGTGAGGAGGACTCTAAAGCATGGAACGAGCGACACCAAATCCGCCGCATATTTTTCCCTTGTTAGACCACTTCTCGAGTATTCTTCGGCTGTTTGGGACCCTTTTAAGCTGTGCGAAGTTGAAGCCGTAGAAGCCATCCAGAGGAAAGCGGCGAGATTTGTAACTAATCGATTTGCAAGATTTGATAGCCCCTCCGCTATGATTAAAGACCTAGGATGGTGTTCTCTTGCTGGAAGACGCAAATGCTCGAGGCTTGCCTTGCTCTCTCACATCTATTCTAGTTCATGTTCTTTCCTAACTGACTTGAGATCTTCTATACAGCCTCCAAATTATACTTCTCGATGGGACCATAGAATGAAAATCCAGCAAATAAGCTGTAACAAGGATGTATTCCATTATTCTTTTACTCCTCGCACTATCCGTGACTGGAATTCCCTGCCTCGAGACTTAATGAGTGAATTATACCATTCCGGTAAAGCATCATCCAAGGCCTGGTTTCAAAAGAACCTGTATTCATGTTAAGGCATTGTTTGTTGCTCACATTTTGTCATTCAAGCTGATTCATTGATCTAACAAATTCCCAGGATTTCATTCCCATCGTTTACTTTTACGTTCACTTCATTTGCCTCATGCTTTTCGTATCGATTTTCATGCATTATGAAACTTTGACTGTTCTATATACTCGAAGGTTAACCATTCTGCTTTTTTAGATCTCATCTTCTTTTCGTTTCAGGTCTTAATTTATTCTTCATTTCAGGTTTAATTTTGTTTATTTTTGTCGTTCCAGGTTTTATTTTCTTTTGTCCATTTCAGGCTCGGATGCAGTTTTGACTTTTCCTGAACGTTTAACCTTTTGTGCATGACTGCATGTTAAAAAAAAAAAAAAAAAAAAAAAAACAAATTAGATACATATAGATAGTTAGATAAGACAAGATAGACATAAGCAAAGTTTTCTGCACTTGGTGGCAGAGAGTGTGTCACAAGTTGTGAGTGTTATGTTAATGTTATTGTGTTAAGAGTCGGACAATGGCCGACAGGTTGAGGTAAAATGGTTGAGGTAATGGCTTTCAGCCAGAGTGGCCCTCCTCGCCGAGCCACCGGCCGTATGGCTGTCAGCTCAGATGGCGGTTGATGATGATGATGATGATGAACGCTTCACCAATTAATTCACCACAAGATTGTCATTACATCACGAACAGAACTCATGCATATGAGCACTTGTCAACTCCCGAAATTCAAACTCAGATTCCTTCCAGATTGACTCAAATGTGCCGAAGTTGATAGCCCGAATTCCACAAACAAAACATCGAGCTAATAATCAGCAAAGCTTTCTCAGGAAATCGTATGCTGAATTTAGAACTCAGCGCAAATCGACCATTGCACAAAAAGGAAATTCGAAAATTGGAAGCAAGAAAACCGACGCATACAGCCGTCTGCATAGTCGGTGAATTTCTCCAAATAAACCGGAGGAAGTTTTCGCAGGAAGGGCGCAGGCGGCGGTTGGCGCCTGCGCCCTTCTGGCACCCAGCTGAACTTCAACCGGCCTAGTCTAATCAATATGTGAGAGGGAGAGGGACCGAAGCACTAAGTAATTCTCCGATTTTGTTAAAAATTCCTTTTGACGCTGGGAAGCGAATGATGATGTCACGTTATTCGTACTCGAAGCATCCTATCGAATTCTCACTCCAAACTCTCACCAATCTCACTACACCGGTATTATTTAAAGAACCGACCAGGCCATGCCGTAGCCGAATTTTCACTACGTCAGTGCCCGGGAACCTGATGCCCCAGTGACCGATTTAACACACACTGAATATGCACTAGAGATTTTTCAATGACAGGTACGTACGTACAATAATTGAAAAACGGTTTTTTAAATGGGCCGATGCAATTTCGAGCCTAAATATTTTTGTGCAAGTCTTGGAAAAGGGTGGAAGGACGAAAGTAGTGAAATGGGACATGTGGATTTTTGTGTAATTTTAACGTCGAATTAACAAATCTCGTCAACAGTAAAAAATGTCGTCGTTGGGGCCATTTATGAAGTGATGGGTCATAGCGCGGATCGGGTTTTCTGCATCGCAGACATTTCGAGCAAATGCCCTTAAATGCGTACCTACCCAAGATTGGCAGAAAGGGTTCAAAATGAATCGACTGAGCCAAAACAACACCCCAACAACAAGGTGATGAGCCTGCCCTGTATACACATTCACAGAAACAATAATACAAGTCCCTGACAGAGATGGGCCCCTACATCCATATGCAAAATTCATTTGCTTTCATGCTAAGCAGGTTGCGTTTTTAAGAATTCCGATGTTTTGTCTCGAATATCTTTTCTCCGGCAGAGCCGTTCCGTCAAGGCATAATTCGGCGTCGTTCAGAACTAAACAAACATGGTTTCAGACGTGTTGTTTGATGATCTAAATTTGCATGATGATCTAAATCTAAATGTTTAAATGCATGTAGGACAACTTTTAACATTTTCTGCATGGCAGGGCAGACAACTTTTAACTCCGCGTTCTCCAGAAAATCCTCGCACCTTACCTAACAGTAAAATCAGAAATGGGAGTGAAATGATCTTACTGTACACGCAGACGGACCCAAACTTCCAACATGCGGCCATCTTTCTAAGACTCCTCCATGCGAGATTGTTCCTATGAAGAAGTTCAACCGGAAAGTTTTACAAGTTAGTTTCCCTCTTTGCCACATTCTTCAGGACATCCCCCATCATCTGTGGCCCAGGTGGCCGTCAAATCGGTGAAGATGAGCTGAAATGAAAGTGACCTATCCTTGTGTACCTTTTTGGCACATGACGACTGAGTTTTGTCACCCCAAAGTGCCGGATATGGGCACTATGGAAGCTTGTGGGGGTTGGCTTCAATTTCATCATGAAGCACCGAGCAACCGTCCTGAAAGGAACTCAAAGAAAACATTTGTGACAAATTGTGCAACGACCCCTCATTTCTTACTCAACACACAAATCTTCAAAATTGATTAATTTGATTTGGCTATTTCTGGTCGATTTATTTGAAAGGTCCGAGTAAAAATGTCGAGGACAGGTTTTTTTCTATTAGCGCAGACCCTAAGGAAAGCACATTGACTAATAGCGGGCCAAGATAATTGCAGATGATGATGAAGTATTGAACTTGAGCTCGTTTGTGGCCCTTGTTTTGCACCGTGGACAAATGGCATCATCGTTGATGATCAGAAGCTCGTTTTTCCGGATTTTAAATCGTTTATCCAATTTCCAACAATGCGAAATTTCGAATAACAAGAAGAATAGTCGAAAACTTATTTGAAATCGGCATGCATTTTGGCCATATTTTCGCCAAACTGAATTCACATGTAAATGCAGATGTGTATTGAACGCTTTGTCGAAAATCCATTATTTTCAACCACAGCAGAAAGACCACAGCAGAAAGAGCAGTCAAGGAAAATGCCAACTGTGACAAAACCAGCTGAACGATTTGCCTCAAATTTCGACTTACGTATCGCAGAATTCATTTGAACGGTTTCAAAAATGCAGGTCAGTTGCAAAGACTTTCGGAACAGCTTTCGTACAAGCATTTCGACGTTCCCATGGCATTATTTTCCATGAGTTTAAGGGACTTTCCGCCTTTTCTCGCGATATTTCCCTCATTTTCCACCACGACAAAATTCCCTGGCTTTCCCTGGTCGCTTAGCACCCCGATCTTATTTTTCGACCTGGATGGATCCCAGACGGTCATGTGAACGGTGAATACAACCCTGGCTCGTGAGAGATATGACATCACGTAAGTGGATGGTTTCTTCTCTCACAATTCCGATGGGGCTGTGAATAAAATCAGTGTGATGCCCACAAAAACTTAGCAAAGGGTTTTGATGAAACACATTTTGTGGTTTAAAGCCGAAAGATGTCCGATTTTGGACGTCAGTGACAACCCAAAAAGACTTTCCAGAGGAAACCCTGAAATCAAGATAGAAATGGAAATGGTGCATGAAGTCAACATGCTGTAAAATGTTGGGTTCCTCTCACATGTCTTCATCAAAAGCGCGATATTATCTGCTGTAACCGGCCCATGGTTTTTTCAAAGCGCTCCAGACTCCCCGTTGCTGAACAAATTTACAAGATAAACGATCAGCCCATCGTAACTGTAAAAACCTATACCTGGGTGTTCTCTTTTCCCATGATTTGTCCTGGCGAGACCACGCCAATATTACCCGTAAGAAGGCAAAAATGACCCTTGGTTTTATCCACAGGAACATGCGATATGCATCCAGAGAAGCTAAACGCAAGGCGTATGTATCCCTTGTCCTGCCTGTAATTGAGTATGCCAGTGCGGTTTGGGACCCAATCTGCCAGGAAGACGTTTCCAATGTTGAAATGGTACAGAGAAGAGCAGCCCGTATGATCACCAACTGTTTCACCAGAGACATCAGTGTATCCGGTTTATTAAGGGATCTTGGCTTATCATCTCTGGCAAGTAGGCGCAAAGAGCACAGGCTCCAGCTGTTCTGCGAAATTATAACTCACTCTTTCAATTTTAGTATGCCTCCTTCCTATCCCATCAAGCCCTTCCAACGCAGAACTGACAACGGCCTTGCTGTCCAAATCCCTTTTTGCCGAACAAACCGTTATTTCAACTCATTCTTCCCCCGGACAGCCAGAGATTGGAACAATCTTCTCCCCTCATCCCCATTTATCTCACGATCCATGGCATCCCTGCGGGCGCCGCACCTGGTGTGCTTTGACTTTTTTTTTCCGCTGCTATCGAGTTTTGGCTTGTGTCTTTGTTGAATATGTGTGTTTTTACCCAATCGACTTGATCTGTCACCATAACATTTCGTGGCAGTATTGCTTTTAAAAAAAAATAATAATAATAATAAGAGTTTCAGGGGAAGCTTTTCACTCTCCAAATTCCAAAATTTTTACATTCGAACGTTTCTTACTGCCTTTTCGTATCAATGAAACAACGCAACACAGCTCCGATCCGACCTGCGGTAGCGTTAAAGAGAAAGTATTCACCTCTCCAAAGATTCCAAAAAATTGCATTTGAATGAAATGAAAGGATGGTGACATCTTGCATTCTCTCATCAATGAAGTGTCACATTATGATGCTGAAATGCAATGATTGTGGTGTCATAAGAAAGCCGAAAGTTTCAGCCAAAACTTGGAAAAAGGTTGCATTTAAGTACTATTCATGGGAAACCAGCACCGAAAATGGAATGGTGCTTAGTGCAACCTTTTTCAATTATGATTTCCTTACAGAGGGATTTTTTGTTTATTTGAGGTTGATCCGGCACCAAGGAAACGAAGTTGTGATTTCTGGAAATTTGATCAACCATGCCCTTTCTTTTTGTCTTGCTAAAACTCTTCCACAGGTCAATTGGAGGTTGTTTGTTGCAGAAAACAGTACAATTTGTGAAATCTTGTGGCATGAACACGAACGATTGTCACTTGTCGTCCACTGGGAAGTCGAAAATTTAAGGGGGGGGCCAAACACTTTTTTCTGTCAAAGATAGTAAATTTCGCAATTTTGGTATTTCTGTCTTTTTTACCAATTGAAGTGTGCAGAATTCATTTTTTGCTTCAAAATTCTGATAGAAATGCTTATTCCACCAGGCGGAATTTTGAGGATGGCAACAGAATAAAACTGTCACAAATTATTGTTATCTTTAACCCTGATTTCATTTTCCGCACTTTCTAAAAAAACTTTGTGGAGCTGTTTCTAGATAAAAGCGCTACAGAGGCCAAATTTTGACCGCCTCTGCAAAAAATGCCAAAAATTGAGTGATGGAGTCCGATTTTTGATATTCATTACGAGTCTCCATTTATATTGGCTTTATGGCAGGGATCCGAAAGTTTTTTATACGAATCTATCGCAAGTGGAAAAAGTGAAGAATTTATGAGCTTCTGGTTGAGAAATTAAAAATCTGGGTCCATCACTCAAATTTTGAGTGTTTTTCACTCTACTTTGCCAAATTTGAGCCTCCGACAAAAACATCTCTATCTCAGCAATCACTTCACTTTTCCCACAGTCAGGGATGAGCAAGTACAAACGTACGTATTATTCGTACGTATAAAAAGGTTTTCTGCGACGTATTATACGTGTAGAAAATTCAACAGATGAAGATGTGTGACACGACTTGGGGGTGGGATTCAACAAGGAAATCAAATCTGAAGTCATTTCACAACTCAGGGAAGTTTGCTCGCAAAAAAACCCGAAAAAGTTGTCAAAATGATCACGGTCACAGGAATGAATTATGAGAACATTTGATGATCATGCATGATCATGAGATGCATTTTTGTCAAAAATGACGGCTTTCTTTCTGAAGACTGGGAGCGGGAAAATCGATACCGTACTGCAGACTTTTGACAAATTTTCAGAAAGTTTCACATGATCTCATTGTCAATAACCATATTCCACAATGTTGTGCAAAGTGCAACAATATTGTGAGCTACCTCCAAGCAAATTGAGAAAAGTGGTGTCATTTTCATGTTCGCACAATTTGTTTTTCGTTTCAATCACAATGAAGATTGCCAAATTGGTTCAGTTCATTACCCAGCATGATTGCAGGGATTCTTGTGTGCTAAAAGTTGAGATGACAGCCAGGGTGCTGAGACTGAGAATTGGAACAATTACCAGGTGCTGCAACCCTTTCAATCCATTGGCCAGGCCCTTTTTGTTTGTTTGTATTCTTGGGTTTGTTATTTAGAACTTATGCAATTTAGAATGGACAATATTTCAGCACACAACAGTACTGTGGCAGAAGCATCTCAAAGCGGCTGATTTTTTCAACACATGCCACATTTGCCGGACCTATTAAAGAATTCAAAAGCTGAATCCACCTTCTGGGTTGCCTGCCACAGGATGTTGCCGATGCATTCTCACATGCCAAAGTTCTCACTCGCATTGCCACAGCTGCTTGCATCTGGCTTTTTATCTGCATTTGATGTTTCTCTCATTTACACTTAGGCATTAGTTCTTCTGCGAGGTGCTCGTCAATCTTCACGAACATTTTTTTAACCATCTTTCAACCAAATCTGGTCATAATAGAGCTTTGGTAGCCCACTGCATTTTAAAACAATGTTGCTTGGTTTGTTCCTAGACCACATTTTCTCAGCAGTTCGATATTTCTATGAACTGTTGTGTTTGGTCGCATCAATACAGTTACTGTGATTGGGTTTTCTTAAAATGAAAATGGTCGACCTTTCCACCTCAGCAAATAATTCGGTGCAGATACTTTCATATTTCCGATGATAACCTATAGATACAAGGACTGGAGTTAAAAAAAAATAAGTACTAACGCTTGTTTATAGAGCAATGTCTAGGCATGTCCACGGTTGTCTCTTCTGAGTCTCTTTTCTACATGCAATAGCTGAAATCTGGTCTTCCAGACAGTCTCTGACCAAAAATAGAATAGGTCTGGGAATATTGAATTGAACAGGAACTGGGTGCAGATTTCTCTTGCCAGTGAGGGTGAGAGAAGGGAGACGAAGTACGAGGTTGATTTTTTGTACTCTGATTGCTCTTTCATTCATGCATTCTTGCATCCATTTGCAGATTAAATAAGCAATCCCCAGAGTTGGTGGTCCATTTTTTTGTTTTCTCAGCACTTTTCTTTTCAGTCACACAAGCTTCACGTAACTACACAGGCCAAAAAAAGGCCAGTGTCTACAAAGCCAAAAGGCCAATGTCACAAAAATCATTGTGAGTGAAGAATTCCAATTTGGCATGCATCATCATCTGTCACATGGATAGTGCAGATAGGTACATTTTTAAATGCATTTTAAAATATCATGTGGCAAATACAATCTTGTGGAACATACTTGAAAGCAAGTTCAGGGCATGAGGCGTCAACTCATGCTCACTTGACATCATGTAAACGAAATAAAATGAATGTTAGCGTGTTAAAGAGCAGCTTTTTCTGCAAAAAAATGACGTATCACTCGACTTTTAAGTTTTACATGGCGTACGTATTATATGTGGAGTTTACCCACCCATGTCTACCGTGTTGAAATTTTGCATGGAATCATCCTTCAATCATCCCTAACTGCTCCTAAAATTTCAACCAAATCGGATGAAAAACACCGAAGTTGAGTGGAGAGGATTTTGTGCCCCTTAAAAATAACCAAAAGATGTTATTTGGTGCCAATCTGGCCTTACTTGGG
>JASGXE010015133.1:0-33885 GCA_030068105.1 Sinentomon sp. SZTP_YWyxl | reverse complement strand
GAATGTGTAACACCCTAACATCACTTAGATTAGACCGACGGAGCGCGTCTTCCAGGCCAAAATGCTTCAATCCAGTTTGGGCATTGTTCCGTTACAATGGAGACATACGAATGTGTCTGAGAAGGTCGCCGTGTTCCAGCTAGCTAGACGTTGTCTCACCACAATTTGAGTAGCTAGCACTACATTTTGAGGCAAGCCCATCTCATTCAGCCGGATCTTTTTGTTTATTCAACCCAGTTGATTTCGATAAGGCCGAAAGATTCCGCACTTGCGACCTTTGTCGCGCATTTCTTATTCGGTCATTTACTTATGACCGTTGTCTCCTGTAGACGTCGACCTGTGAGACCTCGGCAATTCTCACTTTTGGTAAACAAAAACATTCAAGTTACGCACACCATGTGCAGGTAAGCAGCAATGAAGGTCTTTCGAATGTTTTGTTGTCTCAAGCAGTGCAAATGAAAATATTGCAGCTCTATCATTGCCATTTTTGAATAAAATAGCGTTAATTCAACTGACAGATTAATGAACGCCATTAAATTTCCAATTTTGGACATCGATTTGCCTTTCACTGCAATTTTGATCGGCGCCTTGGGAGTCATGCATTTGGAGAAACATGCTCGCATTCATATTTCTTAGAAACGTCATCGTAATTATAAAAAAAAAAACAATTTTACCTTGCCCAGTGTTCAAATTCAGCGATTGGTTGGCATTTTGAAACCGAAAAATTCTGTTTTCCTCGCAATTTTTGCATGAACGTCACCGATTCGGTTGCACCTTTTCTTCACGAAGTGTCACAGAAAGTTCAAAAGGCATTGAGGTTTTTCTCTGGATATCACTCAGTGTTTCATACATTTCCTTAAACTTAAAATGATTTAAACTTTGCCGGCATTAATTCCGTCGCTGCGCCGCCATTATTTCAGCGAATCTGATCTTATTTACTAAACAAATGTCTAATATTCGTAAAGCCCTGTAATATTTTCTTTATTTACTTGCTGTTGTGTTTTTATTAGTATCAACAATATTCTTTTCACTTGACACACAATAATAACAGAAAATTGTCGTGAAATTGGTAAAAATTTAGTTGGATTTAAAAGGACGCTCTGTTGCAAAATTGTGCAAATCTATTTATGATTGGACACATGTGTTTCATGCAGTGTAGTCATGCAGCAAAAATTTCTACGTATCTCTAAACAAATCTGTTTCTTTCATACAATGTTGCAATTAGCAACGACTGTGAAATGTTTTCGGCGCATCATGATATAAAATTAGCGGGTAGAGCCTCAGTCCAAGAATTCTAAATGACTTATAACAGCTGCTTCTCAAGTACAGAATTCCCCTCGGTGGAACCTACACTCTAAACACGAAGTTCAGCTTGGAACACCATATTTTAACATAGGCTTAGATGGGAAGTGTTCTTTTAGGAACACACGTTTTGTTTTTGAAACACTATAAGTGTTCCGTTTGGAACACGAAAAGTTTTCCGAAACACCTAATGTGTTCCAAATGGAACACCCTATTGTGTTCCAAAAACAAAACGTGTGTTCCTAAAAGAACACCTCCTATCTAAGCCCATGTTAAAATATGGTGTTCCAAGCTGCACTTCGTGTTTAGAGTGTATCCATGGACAAAGCTGTCCTTAGAATAAAAAGCTTTCGAAAATTTATCAAGAAATGATGAAATTGCACGTCGCATGACATCACCACTTAGGAATCTTGTTCTTCGCAAGTTATCGTTCCTCAAAACAAACTATTTGCTCACCACAAGAAATGTTATATTAGCAACCGATTTTAACAAAGAGTTTTTACCATCAT
Organism: Sinentomon sp. SZTP_YWyxl; assembly: GCA_030068105.1. Classification (NCBI taxonomy): domain Eukaryota; kingdom Metazoa; phylum Arthropoda; class Protura; order Sinentomata; family Sinentomidae; genus Sinentomon; species Sinentomon sp. SZTP_YWyxl. Next base: position 32,074 of record JASGXE010015133.1, on the reverse strand, counting down.
CATCCTCCGAGTCTAAAGGATTTTCAGTTTGGATCTCGCCTGTTTCCGTCAACTCTAAATAAAGGAATTGAAGGAGATATTACGTAACATCACTCTCACTTCGATTCTTTTGTACTGTGTCGTAATGATAGCGAGGGTTTTGCGGTTCTTGCTTGGGCCTAATTATCGTTCAGGCCTAATTATCATCAGCCTTGCATGGCCGAATTTAGTTTTTAAATATAATCCAACTGAATTAAAAAATTAAGTTTTCACAGTTTCCGTCCACGCTCCGGGAAGCTTATTTAAGAAATGAGTACGCGTTTGGGCCCTTTTCCATCTAACTCCGTGTTAAAATTACGACCTTCCAAAAACTGGTAAAAAACGCAAGAGACAATGGGAAAAGGTTAGGTTATCACAGGTTAGGTTTGGTTAGAGTAGGTTAGGTAAGTTAGACAGGTTAGGTTTGGTTAGATTAGCTTTATTTTTCACTTTTTCGATACGCGCAAAATCGGGATAGGCCCAAACGCGTACTCATTACTTAAAGTCGCCTCCGGGAAAGAGGTGGCTTGTGTAAAGGTAATTTTGCTTGATATAACCTGATTAGGTTTTTGGTTGTGTTATGGCTTCCGATGATTCGCATGCGGGGAATTTTTTTTGATCTCGTGTTTAGTCGGGCATTGATAAGTCGCAGCAAGGATTTGGCAACCATTTGGCCTCTTTGTCTGCTCTTTATTGGGTTGAAGTCTCGTTGGGCTTTAAGTTATAAGGTGAACAAGGGGAGAAGACAAACTTCGCATATACATGAAGCGAGTTCAGTTTGTACAATAGTGATGGAGTATGTATTATGGAGAGTGAATTGCATTAGAAATATAAAATTTGCAATTGTTTCTATTATTCTTAGCTTTAGCAGATTTTGCATTTCTTCCGTTCCGAAAAAAAAACTGTTTGTTCCGAAAAAAAAATTTCACTGTTTGTCATGGCTAAAAGTCATGAAAACTATGGAAAAACATTCACCTATGATATCGGTTACGGGTTCGCCAAAGCCGCTTACGGGTTCGCCAAGGATATATAATGCTTTAAACATGATTGTACGTTGCATTCCGACATATGTGCAACAAGAATTTCCATTGGGTACGGATGCGTGTGGATTTTGAGCCGATAATCAAGCACTGGGGCACAAAATTTTGCATCTCTCAGAAACTCATCAGAATGAACATCGTTGAATACGCATTGGGTTTTTCATGATAGCAGACAAATGTTTTAAAAGTTTGTGAAATACTTTTGTTTCCAATAAAAAAGGAAGATTTCATAAAAATTTCATAAAAAATCATAAAATTTTGATAAAAATATCTCGACATTTGGATGGATTAACGGGACTACAAATATTTTCACCTTTTGTCGACACGACGTCTAGCTCAGAATTACCAAAGAGAGTATAATATTCAACTTTTATCTGTCTCAAACGGGAAGAATTGAAAAGTGAGACGATTGTAGTTTCAATGTCTCATCTTTTAGGTCTCATTTTGATGGTGGCATATGCTTTGGCAAATAATTACTGAATACAAATGTAGTTCCAATTTCTTTTTGTCTTAGTTACCTTCTTCAATCTCAATACCGTCGTTGCTTTGCGTCGTTTCATTCTTTGGGGCTGTTGAAAAATCGAAAACATTTAAAACTCGAATTAAAAATCCAAACGAGTTACACTAACACGAGAAAAGGCATCATAAAATATTGACATGCTCATAACCAGAAGGAGTAAGCGCAAGGCTGGTGTCCCCGATTGTTCAATTGAAATCGAGCGTGTTCAGCAAAGAAAATCGCAGGAAAGTGAAAAACTTGCATTTCTCATCAAAGCTGTGCCAAAATTCGAATATCTTACAATGTAAAGATGGAAGGCTAGAATAGGGCTGTATTGGGTAAACAATGGATCTTGCGAACAGAAAAGGAGCAATTGTGTTGCGGAGATGGCGTAGTCGTACTGCAACGATGAGCCTGTTGTAATGGTAATTGTGCAAAGATACCAGGCAAATTGGTTGGCGCTGGTTAAAAACGATACAGTTAAATACAAAAGTTAGTATATTAATTAATTATATAATAATTATAATTAATAATTATTAGTTAGTATATAAATTAAATATATAATTATAATAATTAATATCTTTAATTATATCTATACAAAAGTTAATAACAAAAGCCCTTCTCCAAACAAACTTTGAAAAGAAAAGGTGCTCATATTGAGAGAATTCAAGTGTTTGTATAATATTTTTTATTATACTATATATTTATAATTATAATTATAATTAAAGATATTAATTAAAAAACGTTAACAAATCGTGGACATAATCCATAGTCAAAATTGGTCAAATTTTACACTTACACTGCTGTTTACACTCTGCATTGTTTTTAGGCACTACTTTTTCCACAGCTCTAATCATTTAGAGATATATTCACAAGAACCTAAATAGTAGATTCCTGGTTTTGTGAACTGCCGCGCAATGGGAGATTATAACAGGATGACCTCATTACGATTATTTTAAAATTTTTCCACTGCAAGTTGCAATTTGTGATTTATCCTAGTCTGACTGTTATGAAAGTCATTTGCAGCTGATTGTTACTGTCGTTTTGTAGCCGATAGTTAAACGGTCTCTTTAATTTTAGTAGATTCCAACGCTTTCAACTGTTTGTGTCTGGTTTCAACCAATCTTAAGCAATTCGGGATTCCTCACACGTATTTAAGCAGGGATTATACCTCTGCTCAAGTTCAATTTCGATCTCTAATTTATCCCTTTTTGTGCCGTTTTTAATTCTGCGCACAGTTGTAGCTTATAATGTTTCCAATTTATTTAATTTATTGCAAATATATGCGACATTTATGTACTACAAATTTTGAAAAGAAGTTACGGCAAGACTAGATTTCGCCTAAAGGTATGTTGTGTTCGAAGAAAGAGAGTAAGGGCCATTTATGCGATAACGGTGATTGGAAGCATATGAATTGCGACCATCGAGAAAGGATAAAACATAACGAGGCCATTTCTCTCAATTTTACAATAAGATAAATGGGATCATTTTCGTGCTTTAAGTGTCTTTTATCAAAATAATACCAATGTAAAACAATAACATAGCACTTACCCTACGTAGATCTGTTTTTAAGTCTGTGAGTGCCACGTTCTTAAAGAGTGGATCTTTAACGTTGCTTCTGAATTATTGATGTAAATTCTTCTATTTTATCTCTGTATCTTGCTACAAGTGTTTTAGTTTTTGATCTCTTTTATAGAGATTCTTTCATTTCCAAGACCGGTATTGGCTCTGCGATTTATAAACACGTAGAAATTTTTGAACAAGCACTGTGGATGAAAAATTGCATTCTGCTTGAACTTCGTCAGTAAATAATCCACATCCACAATAATTTGTGATAGGTGATGGAAGATTGTAAGTGTACTTTTTGGACTGTTGCCACATGGATGTAACAGTTCAAAGAGGGGAAATAGACGGTTGCCAGTAAAGAGCTCCTCAATCCTTGGGGTTGCTGTTGTGAGTATACTAGCGGATCAGAATCAGCGAATAGCATCTTCAAATTGAATTTGGTAATGTAATTCCTGTGCGTGTGATAATTGTAACAGTTATGACACAAAATTATGTTCTGCAGCCTCCTCACAACAGCAACCACTGTTTCATTCGTGACCTCGGTTTGACGTTCCGGGCGTTCTTCATCAGCAACTGTCCTTCCTCCATCTTTAGTTGACGAATCAACCTGTTTCATTCGTGACCTCGGTTTGACGTCCCAGGTGTTCTTCATCAGCAACTATTCTTCCTCCTTCTTAAGTTGACGCATCAACCTGTTAATTCGTGACCTCGGTTTGACGTCCTGGGTGTTCTTCATCAGCAACTGTCCTTCCTCCTTCTTAAGTTGACGCATCAACCTGTTCATTCGTGACGTCAGTTTAACGTCCCGGGTGTTCTTCATCAGCAACTGTCCTTCCTCCTTCTTAAGTTGACGCATCAACCCGTTCATTCGTGACCTCGGTTTGACGTCCCGGTTGTTCTTCACAGAAACTGTCCTTCATCCTTCTTTAGTTGACGCATCGACCTGTTCATTCGTGACCTCGGTTTTACGTCCCGGGTGTTCTTCATCAGCAACTGTCCATCCTCCTTCTTACGTCGACGCATCAACCTGTTCATTCGTGACCTCACTTTGACGTCCCGGCTTTTCTTCATCAGCAACTGTCCTTCCGCCTGCTTAAGTTGACACATCAACCTGTTCAATCGTGACCTCGGTTTGTCTTCCCGGGTGTTCTTCATCAGCAACTGTCCTTCCTCCTTCTTAAGTTTACGCAGCGACCTAGCGATGGTCCTGAATATCAAGCACTGCCTCGCATCACTACAACTGTGATATTGTTGATTTAGATTAGGAATTGACAAAGTTCAACTCGAATTGAAGCTGTTTTGAGCTCTCTTTAAAAATTTCCTTTTTCAAATCACAGAGCCCGGTAAAATGAAGCCATCCAGAACAAAAATTAAAACACTTGCAGCTGATTTCAGCGGAAATAGAAGTATTTCTTAATTAATAATGCAGGACAATAAAAGAATATTGCAGAATGAACACCATGGTAAAGCTCAGCCCTTCAAAAAGGCTCACCGATCTTTGTGATTTGTTTTAAAAAAGAGGAAACATGCGCATGAGGATGTCTCTTACCTTTCGGTGATATGGAATTGTCCTTGAAGCCACCGTCATTGCCCATGGAGATCGCTAGAAAATTTGTTAAGATTAGTGTCCGACAATCAGCAGAAAACATAATGATAAGAACAGACTTGCGACCATTTGAGCATTTCGTGAGACATTTGCAATTCTGGCCAGCTTTGTAAACAAGGAAAAAACGCCTCGATCAATAATCAGATCCATATTCGAGCTTTTTTCATATACCTCCATCCTTCAATTGGTTTCAGCACGCAAGTTGGACCATCTGCACAATGAAAATGAAAATTAAACTTGGCCATCACCGTTGAAGGTCAGAACATGAGGCTCTGTTATCGTGGAGGGTTCATCGTTTAAACGAAATTGCGATGTGCGTACTTCTTAATCCTGAAATTCTACCTGTATTATGGAACTTTCTTGATTTTTTGTGTTTCGGTCGGTGGTGGTTGGCGCATTGTTGCATGTCAGTTATTGCTCGACTTGGTGCATTTTCTTAATGACGTGTCTGTTTAATCTGATTTGGTAGGATATCATGAATGTATGATTTGGTTAATATAGCGAATATTAGACAAATTTATGCACATCTTCCGCCGTCTATGTTGAGGTTATACGGAGTGTTCAGTAATTGACGGGCCATAGGAGATTTTTGTCAGAATTTTAAAGCACGGGGCAATGTAATTCTCCATCTCGCATGCGCCGCAAAACGCATTTCACGAACGAATGCTTTTGCAGCGCATGCCAGATGGGGAATTACCTAGCCCCGTGCTTTAAAATTCCGACAACAATCTCCTATGGCCCGTTAAATACTGAAGACCGTGTATGCAATCAAGCCACTGCCAACTGCAAAGAATGTACATTGAATAAAACACACGTTGATTGAAGGCGTATGTCCAACGAAGGTGTGTCTTTTATTGTATGACTGCAGATGTCGGGCATGAACGACATTTCAGAGGAGACCAAATTTTAAAACCTGGCGATCCTTCAACTTAACCAATTATCAAACGATGTCGTGGTCGAGAGTTTGTTTCAGAGAAATACGGGGTTGGTTCCATTGTGTAAAGTTCGCGTAGAAGACTGCCATTGTGTTAAAACCTTAAACAATCCTCGGTTTGTCAGAAGATAGTGGGGGAAATGCTAGTAACAAAATTTCAATGACACTTATAGACATTTCCTCGGAATCTGCGCTGCGATGGATCACAACAAATCACCCTCCTGAGCTGCAGAGAAAAACGAACTGTTGTCAAGAAATGACCTCCTTTCATGTCCCAACAATTTTTTTCGATACTAGGGCGGACGTTACTGTTTATGAGATCAAATATCACTCTTGCCTTTCAACACGCGCGGCAGTAGTTTAGTTGACATATCTCAAAATTTGACAGATGTCTGGTAGTGGTATCGACCCCTCTTTACGTTTCCGTTCCCTGACCAAGAACGTTCTTTTGGTCCCTGATCTCAAATCTATTTACTGATGGGGTTTAGAGTTCATTTCCAGATTGCTTAGAACGTTAACAGAAATAACATCCACAAAAATCAAAGCAGATTGCAGCTGTTGATGCAATTATCATCCATAGCAGAGTCACCGTGAAATGTGTTTCCAACTATTATGTTACCTACTTTTCGTGTGTGAAACATAACGGAATTTGATTAAAGAGAGATATTATTCTTTCTTCAAACTTTTGATTTTTTTCGGCTTGATTGTAGTGGGCCAGGAAGTTTTTTTTAACGGATTGTCCGTAGGAGAGCTTAGAGAATTCCTGATGTCATGCAATAAGAATCTGGTCACGCAGAACAACCATATCGCAACACGATTATTACCTGAGTCTACTCGCGTTATATCAGGCCTCACGGTCGTCGGTGGAGTTTTTTCTGTTGGTTCTCGTTCTGAAAAAATAAAGAATGAAGGTGGCCTTAACTATACGTGGGGCTTGGTAAAGGAGTCCTGATATGGATGAAGACAATTCCAATCCCCCATGAAGTCTTCTCTGTTAAACCTACAATAAAATAAACACAGCAAGATGGCGTTCTCATTTCTCATTTACCACAAAGGAAACTTAATTCAAACATGGTTACAACTAACTGGATGTTAACATCCCTCGTCAGAATCTGCTGAACATTCTATACATTCACTGAAGCGAATTTTCGCTGCTAAAATGTTAGCACTTCAATACAACGGCCTTTTTAGGCGATTTTAGACCTGAAAACGTAGTGATTATCAGGGTCAAAGTGAACACAACGACCCAGATTAACATATCCAAGTCCTTCCTTGGATATGTTACAAAAAAGGAGCTTGTATTTGAATACAGCAAAGAATAAAATTGGTAGACTATTAGCATCAGGCGTCAGGGTAATTCCATTTTCACTGCGATGTTGTTCGTCTAAAACTGCAATTCTTGATCCGCCTTGGAAAAGTAAAACTTGGTGTAGGTTTCTTCAACCTAATGAAAACCTTGGGCAGTGAGAGCATTGCTGTTTGTTCTGGAATCCACTTCGTCGTGAAATAGCTTTTCGCCAAAAATTCATTGCGCGAAACGGAGAAGACACCAGTGGAGCTGATGTCTTCAAACGTTAGAGCCTCTTGGTCAAGAAACTGTTAACGTCGATTTATCCTGGAGTTTTTTATCGCTCATGTTTATTCCGGGATGCAGGGCATTTTCAGATCTGCAGTTCACCACGTTTATTTTCGGCTCAGATCTGCGTCACAATTTCGAGGAAAACACCACTAAAAATCGTACTTTTCCGAAGTTTATACGGACAAGCCACAAAGAATGTGATATTCGTATAATAGCCGCCGTTAACAGCTCAACGTCATTTAAGGCCTCTTGGGAGAAGTGGCAAATGTGATTTTTCAATCGGTAAATTTCAAAGATAATTGTGAGGTTTACTTTCATGTGGTTGTCTTTTCGAATGGAATGAAGCATGTTGTTAACAAAAACAATACGATTTTTTTTATTAAAATAAACACAGAACAGCTTTCCGATTTCCATTACATTCCTCCAAAATTACTTTTTTAATTTTTATTTTTTTTAAATTATAAAAAAAAAATAAAAAAAAATATGAAAAAACGTTTTTAAATTTCAAAACATGTTCATTGTTCTTCATTTATTTCATGCCCAAGAGATTTATAATTTTTTTTGGCCAGTATGGTCATCACACATACTCGTACACAAAGATATGCGTAAAGTTAAAAATTAATCGCAAAAATCCAAAAATTATTTTTTCGTCTGTCACTACTGACAGGAAACAGAGCATCAAACTTAAGTTATATGAGGTCGAGAATTGCTTCTCTTTTGACGTTATATTTTGCATAGTCCTAGAACAACTGCCTTATGGCCGGAACCTTTGTATCGCACCTTCTCTCGGGAACTCGAAATGCAGCAATTACATCTGGCCAGAAACGTCCATCCCAAAATGGGTGAATTATTCGGTCACGCACGATGACACGGATCTACAGACATGAAAGACCGTCATCCTTTATCAATCGTCTGAATTTAAATTGTGCACAAAGATTGTTTTACTTTACGTGGAAAGCCTTGATTAGGTGCACAGAACGAGAATAATCGAAGCACCAATCACACTGTTTGAAAAGAGCGCACGATGCCTGCAAGCTAAAGATAAAATCTGACGTAAGATAATTACTTTGAACTCGGAAAATAATAACTGACATTGAGATAATAAACTGATTACTGAAAATGGCAGTCCATTTCCCATATTTGCTTTGGCGAATTTAGATTTAGACTGATTGCTTACCTGATTCATTAGAATCAAATTCCTCCGGATCTTCGTATATGGTTCGGACGTTTGTTATCGACCCTTGTAGAGTGCGTAATAGAGCAAGCTATATTTTTACTACTGTTTTAGAACATTTACAAGTAAACTTCACATCAGTAAGCCCAGACGCGTATATAAGAAATGCCGAATGCTTTGGGCATATCCAGAATTGTCGACTGATATGGGCATATCCCCATTTTGCCTGTAACGGAAAGGTGCAAAGTATTGCTATAATAACAACACTAGCAATACGTATTAGCATCAAAAATACTGGTGGTTGCTTTCTGCGTGACATCGAGGCAGCTTTATCCGAGATCCGTTAATTCGGGCCCATGTTTGGCAACGATTGTCTCTAGGGCGTCTTTTCGCGTTTTATTTTACACATTTGCTGGTCAATTTCTCGTTTAAGCTTGTTACTGCTATCACCTGCCTGTTACAGTGAATCTTCTATAACAAGTTAACAGTAATTCTACGTCTTCATTACAAGAAATACGAATGCTGAACTGGATTGAACACAGGTTTGGAGATAGAGCATAGTATACAGCACCCTCTACACTGAGATAATAATCTGATCACCGCAACCGACCATCTGTGGCCCATATTTGCTTTAGACTTTGTAGTTTTGAGGCTGATTACTTACCTGATCCATTATCAACATATTCCTCCGGATCTTCATATATGATGCCGAGATTCGTGTGTGACATTTGCGGAGTAAAAGTAATAGTAATTAATGCGTAATTATTTTGTAATAGAAATTAATTAAGTGGCGGAATTAAGTACCCATGCATGTTATTTTCCCGTCTAATTGTTGCCCCCGCTCTCTTTTATTCTTGTGCAGGCGGTAGAAATTAAAGCGCCAGATCTCTATAAAGCGTTCGAGAGGTGTCGGATTTTGACCTCGGTTACAAAAGAGGATCTTTAATTTCTGCAGCATAAAGTTTTTGCTCAAATTTGAACGGTGGCAATTTTTCACATGTATGAGTACATTAATTCCGCCGCCGCTATACAAGTTAATATCATTTTACGCACTACTGTCTTAGAACGGAAACTAATGAAAGAAATCTCAACCGTTGCAAGACAGTTTCTGTAGAATCCAGAATAAAAGCAAAACAAAATTTCACTATCGGGATTTTTCAAATTTTGCAAATCAGCCGAATCTCGATTTTAAATTTTTGCTTATGCTCAACTATCGTGTGCTGGGAGCATTTTCGCCACTGAAACATAAAACCAATATCAGGATGTCAAACTTCTTCGGCAAAGATTGCCATCATTGTATGTAATCATCATGCAATCGGTATGTAATCATCCTATGTTGTATATCTTACAGGGTGATCTAGAAAAAGTCAGATAATCCTTTATAAAGTTTCTTCTTGCCCATACGAACCAAATTTGTTAAATGAAAAAGATGGTCCCACCACCATTATTCAGATATCGCCTATAGAGTCCAAAAATTGGGCCTGAAGGAGGGACAGGACATGAATTTCATCGTTCTGAACTCGCATGTAAAGCACATGAGCTACTACAAACAAACTAAAACACCTATTCAGTGAACAAATCCCCGTCTGAGTTTTCCTGACACAGTCTCCAAAATGAATGAAATATTCGCGTGCGTTTGTCCCGGAGGGCTCCCTTGGGACTTGCAAAAATGTACCAGCACAGCTCCCATTTTTAAGCAGAAACTCTCCAAACATGTCCCGTGCAGTGCCCGTTAGTGGTAATGCACCGTGATGCTCACCGAGAATTTTGCAAAAATTCGTGCCTCATACCTTCAGTCTTCTCCCTCGCAGCAAATGTTGTGTCTATAAACGTTAAGCTATTACATGTTTGTGTTAAACTATGACTGGATAACGTTTGGTGGCAAAACTGGTAGGTGTGCGATGTCATTTTTACAGATTCCCATGAGACGACTCCAAGAACAGAAATTCTTGATTTATGGCGGCCTAAATCAGGGCTCTGTAGGGCAGGAGCACATTCTGTAACATAATTTTCTGGGGAACTATCAGGCAAAAAAGTATATTTCCACGACAACATTGATTTCGGTGACTGATTCCCGCACTGCCCCAAATTCAGGGACTTTTGGGGCTATGTATGACGAGTCGAGGGTCGGGTTAAATTTTGCCACTGAACAAGTTTGATTCATATATACATGTAAAGTACTGGAAGGCATTTATTGTTCTTTCCCTGACACGACCTGATGGCTTTGTCCAAAATCGGCGAATTCTTGCCCGTGTTTTAGAACTCGACGTGTCTGCAGCGAGTCTTCCCACATTTTATTTCTGAGCAATTTCTCATCACGCTGTGCGAAAAAGCTGCAACTGCTGAGTTATGTTATGTGACAAATCCATTCTACCAAAATCTTGTGAAGAGGTTTATAAACAAATAATCAAATGAAAACGAAAAACATTTTTTGATGTTTCAACCAAGGCAAGTTATGATGTGTCAGGTGTTTTTTTTTTCAGCGGAAGAATCAATAAAAAAAAACAAGACGCAAAATCACCATTTATTTCGACTCACAAACTATAAAATCATATTCTTGTCGCCGTATATGGCTCATATTTGTTTTGGTGCACTTAGGTTAATGCTTGATTATTACCTGACTCGTCGTCAAAGTCTTCTGGCTCTTCATTGATGGAATCGAGATTCATGATTGAGCCTTGTATTAGTAAACAAAAAAAAAAAGCTGAAAAATAACTAGCACGTCGCCATGGTAAGAAATTTTGTTTCAAATCTCGGCTGGAGTAAGCTTTAGATAATCCACTGGTGTTGTTGAACTTTCGTTTTTGAACGCTTAAAACAACATGAGCTGAATTATGTCACTTGGTGTTCCTACATCCAAGTATCGCAAAACTTAAATTCACAAGGGTTTGGTGTATTTGGAGCGTGTTATACTGCTCGTTCGAGAAAAATGATACCCCTCGTATGTTAGAAAATACAGGGAGTGGCAACACAGTCTGTGCTGCTACAATTCCCTGCGTGGTGCTGGTGGGGATGTGCGTGGCAGTTAGGAAGTCTCCCATTGCAAATGTCAAAGATATGTAAAAAGGTAAATGATAAGATGCTCCAGGAACAAATAAAATACATTGCTAATAGTGATGCATAAATTTTTCTGCATTATTTGCACTTCTCTGTAAGCAATTTTAAAGTTTTAATTTTGTTTTTTATCACCGTCCTGTACTTAAATTTAGATGGGCATTCTTCGGAATCCCTGCCAAGATTGGGCAGAACGCGATGCAATCACGTTTTGTGCAAACTCAGTAAAAACTGCCTCACAAAATATTTTCTTGCTCTCTCTCTCTCTCAAGTTAATGGCGATGAGGCTTTGAAACGAAGCGCTAATTTTGACTGACATAAGTGATGTATAGAAGGCCAGGAAACGGTTGGTGATGGGTCCAGCCCCCGACCGGAAACATTTAAGATATGCCGAGTAAATGCTAGCAGATTATCAAGGCGTGATTTACTACCATACAGTACCCAAAGACACACTATCACTAGTGACTGTTACTCTTCGTTGCTATAGACCACGAGCTCAGCAAAAGGCTCCGATAATGTGACCAAAGCTCGCGAATAACCGGCCAGTCGCTCTAGTTGGATAACGAGTCAGCACACTCGTTTAGAGTGGTCCATCAACCATTGGTCGAAATGGGGCTGAAATACCCGTCTGTCCTATTCTCCGACTTGGCCATTGTCGGTAGTTTTCTGTGTCTCGAGCAACAAATTTCAAGTCTGAAATTTGCAACAGATTAGGCTCTGAATGATGCCGTGATGGAGAACCTAAACACCCCGTGTCAGAGAATGTTTTTTGACCAGTGCTCCACTATAGAAGGAAAATATGGTTTAATTGAAAATGATATCAGTGTATAGATTCTGTCAACGGAGCTTGAAGCTAAACCGAGAGCAGCCTTGCCTCTAACAAAACAACCCCATAGAAGGCTCGTTTATTGCAACATGATTGAGTTATTAAATTATGTTGCAGCAGCCAGTTACACACTGCTCTCAAGTAAACAGATTGGACGATGAGAGCAACCACCGTCTGCAGTGAAGCGGGCCATGATAATGTTTTCTTTAGAAATGTAATAAATATGTGAAATAAGCTCGGATTCTTTACCTACAGAAACAATGTTGGGCCTAGAAGAATCGATACAACGAAGCGGAAGATATTGTTGTGGGACGATTTGCAGGTTTACCTTACGGTTTTCATGGCGAAAATGCGTGCAGCTTATCGCTCCTAATCTAATCCAGACAACAACTGAAAAACGGCAGGCATTCAACACAATTTCTGATCAGAAGAGCCCTGAAAAATAAAATGTTGGAGAAAAACGATGTATCACCTGATTTTGTGAGATTCTTCTCTGCCTGAATCCCGGAGTTCGAGCCCGAAGAATTTCCTGTGGAAGACCCAAGGAAAAAAGTCAGTTAATATTGTGACCACACGGCTTGCATTGTTGAACCAGAGAACAACTTTTTATCCTGAAAGTCATGAATCCGAACGGGAAGCCAAGTAGTGCACGGAAACTAAAGTTAGCGGCAAGTTATTTTTGAGTGGCCGACGCATTGCTGTCACAATACTACATGATTGGTATTCGCATTTGTGGTACTGCTCCGCATCATGTCAGAAGGCCGCCGATTCGCGATCAGACTGATAATGAGAGTTTATTCGGAGTGTTATAAATAAATTGTGGTTACCTTCAACTGCATTGTTTCCAGCTCGTAGAAGAATCCCTTGCATGATACGGTAGTTTTGTGGCTCACCCTATAAGAAGAGAAACCAAAATCAAGTTAAATTGGTCAAGACATTTGGTCAGAGTATTGAAATGGACTGTGTCGTCATGTGGATATCCAAGATATTGTTCTATAATTCCCTTTATTTGCTATTATCGCTCATTTCTGCTTGTATAGTAATTGTAGACTGTCGGATTTTCTCTACAAGACATGCAGTATTGTTTAGTAAATCACCTTTTAGATTCTCAAGGTTATGGAGAAGAGTGCATGTTGCGATCAAAATAATATCTGCTCACATTTTAGATATGAGTGTTTTGTAAAATTTGTGATGTTGATGGAATAGCAAAAATGATTTTAGCGTGGCGATTGTGTTACACGTAGCAGTTAAAAGAAATGAGAGGATCAGGCTTAAGAAAGATTTCTTTCATGAATTTGTAATATTCATCACGATTCATTGATTCATTTCGTATGAAACATAACCTTTACTTTGAAAATTCCATAACAGACTTTTTGGAATAATTGGTTAACATGCCCAAAAAGACTATTTCACATTACTGTTTGTTCATTTTCTTTCCATTGTATTCATTTCTTCGATTAGAGTTTTAACGAAATCATGCAGAAATATTTCATATACAAAAACAATGAATCGTTTTATGTTCTCTTCTTTCATTTCTTTCAGACTAAAATATATAGGGCATTTTTTTTGAAAAAATCCTTGAATTGATTCATAGCTAAACATGTACAAAATTTTGTAAATTTACCAAAGACATTCAACGAGTCTCTGTGCGTTTGAAATGGAACGTAACTGCTCGGTGGAATCACGTCTGAAAAATGAATTCCAATGAGCCAACATTGAAACAAAGAAAATTAAAAAGAAAAACAAATAAAAACACTACAATGATTCAAAATTCACTCCTTTCTCTAATTACACATATTACTGGACTTACCTTTAGCAGTTACATTATAAACATTGACATTATTGAATTCGAGTATGATACACGTATATATACGTGTATTATACACGTATATATACGTGTATAATACCTGTATGACATTGCAGGGATTTCTGGAGGCATTTATTTATTTAAACTATTTTGGGTACAGATAACGTTTGAGATGTAGTGGTCATAATTGATTATCCGTACCTTTATCTTCATTGTAACAAATATATCTCTTTTTATAGAGTATATTTTAATTTTTTGACCGTTGTTCGTTTCATTTTTTATTTCACCGTGAAATTGTCAAACATATGATTGACAAACCAGTAACATCATGAATAACAAACATCACAATTAAATAGTTCTTCACTTACCGTACAATGCATCCAGCAATGTACAGTAAGTAAAGTACATCGTTGTCTCTATGAACGTCTCCAAGATCATATCATTTTAATTGCATGGTGAAATCTGCAAATTGATATCAGTCCGTTAATTCTGTATCGTAATAGTCAGTCCGTTGCCAGCGCCATTATAATAGTCATATTGCCATGCCATTATAAACGAAGACCCGATGGGTTTTGGTGTCGGAAAAATTTGCAACAAAATTTCAGGATTATTTCGTTATATTTCTGACGAGGCTTTGGCCATATCAACGATGACAATGGAGATATCAATGTTGATTTCATAGGTTATACTCGTACCTCCAGTGGGTAGAATACTGGTGCTTCGACATTGACCATTTGTTGCCTTATTCGAAAATCATGCTCCTAAACAGAATATGCGTGTTTAATATTTGTGTGGTTTGTGTGAGTGTTTTTATAGACACAGGAATGTAACCTTGACCATTCCATTTCTGGTCGTAATTCTTACATTGTTTGGATTCATTTGATTCCATTTCTTCTTCCTCCAAATTCTCGCTGATTCTGCCGAGCTTTTGACCTTTATCTGTAAGAAACGCAATGACATTTGTTTCCACGGGTATCTGCCATTTGCCATGATTATCACAAATACTGCTTCAATTCCGCTATTCGTTCCCCTGTATCCTGCCGTAAACCAATATGCCAAATTTTCCCAAGCTAGTCAATAAGGTCCTCCGTAAACAATGTGAAAACAATACAAATAAAGATTTATCAGTCTTTCCTTCGCATGCCTTCAGTATCATCCTCCGCCTATACAATGACATGTTTGTATCGGTTCTGTAGTTATCAGATGTCTTGGTGCAGGGTTATCCACGTTTTTTTACCGCGTTTTATTTGCAAACTGTTTTATGCTTAGCTACTTGCACTTTCAATACAGTACGGCTGAATTCGCTGATTCATTTTTATCATGAAATAAATTTTAAAAATACCAGACTACATTTTGCTTTTTATGGGATTTCTAATATCGGCATGCTACACTTACAAAAACCTTTGATCTTTCCGTGATAGATCATTACCTAAACAATTTAAACTGTTTAGGAGCGATAAAGGGAGACTGGAAAACTGAGAACACTGAAATCTTTCCCACTGATGATATTCAATCATATTGTTTATTTTTTATATCACGAAAGCTTTATGCACATTTTCCGATATGTTTCCGAGATAAACTGTCTTCGGTCTCGCGATGTGTTTGAGTTTCGTGAAGTGTTTGCGTTTGATGTCTATTTCTCTGAGAAGGAGTTGAGCTCATGCAATTACGCCTGCGTTTTTTTTAGAATCACAGCCAACAGGAATATCTTGAAATCGTTTCACTCATCACCTGTTTTAAGGTTGTACTGGCATCTTCAGGGACTCCATATTTTTAATCTTTATTTCTCTGACAATGCCACTGCTTTCATGTGGCTGTAGAGTTTGGCACAGCATGCAGTGATCTCAATTGATTTGAGTCAATATCAGTTGCAATTGGCGGAAATTGGGATTTAATATCTGACTTGTTTACCTATCTTAACCGAACGTTACACAACTTAAAATAACCGAATCCAGCCGCACTTTGTACCATTTCAGCTTCATGTACTGTACTCGCTTGGTTAATCATAAAATCTGGTTTTTATAATGATATTGTGTCTTGATCCTTTGATATCAAAGCAATAGAATGGTGCCCCATTACAGTTCCCTGCTCTATGTGGATTGGATTGTTCTCTCTAGGTGTATAGTGGATTGTGCGCTTCTATGGAGTTACCCAGAAAAACCGACCCCAATCAGAAGTCGATTGTCCGCCTGAGGTGCCTCGATTTCACTTAAAATAGGCATTTACTTCAAGCCTAATGTGTTACTGTAGATTGTGAACGTTATAAAAAGTCTCTTTCAGTTACAAGGGCGGCAAAATTCACGAAAAGATAGTTTTATTATGACATGATCATTGGTCGAAATCTTTGCGTTATTAGAAAAGCATGTGGGTTAACCTCGTCGATGCAGGTTACATGAGAACGTTGATCTTACCAAATGGACGTTTTGATAAGGAACTACGAGTAGGATTTCCGGTGTCCACAACGGGCTTTTTATATTTGAGAGATGAAGCTGAAAATGTGGATTTAAAATTCGAGGAGAAATATACTTGCGGTCATTAGAAGCAACCACACTGTTTAAACTCGTTATAAATGCTAATTGAAAATAATTAATTCGTCTTATGCATAATGGTATACTTAATTTTAGTTGTGTCCTGTACATGAATTATATTCAGAATAACTGTGTTTTTTGGAGGTAATGGTTTGTAAAGAAGTGCAAAATTTGGCATGCGCTGACTCCATAACAGTGCACTCGGTGAAACAATTCGGCGAAATTTGTTACGTCTAAAGAGTAGGCACAGTGCAATTGCTATTATCTTCCACAATAAAAATGGATCGCAGGCCGGGTAGTGCTCTATCGAAATCAGAAATGCCACCGTAGAAGTCAGTTACGACGATGATCCCCAAAAAATTAAATAATACGGCACTTCTGTAGCTGTTAGCTAGGGTCTAGCTGTTAGCTCGGGTCAATTTACATTTGTATGTATTTTGTTCCCAGTATGTTTCCAGATATCGACCGAAATAGTTCCATTGTTCGTTATGATTCATTCGCGTTCTATTAGGTGCGTCGATCTGTGCAAAGATATTCGAAAACATAAAATTTTTCGGAATAAACATTCGTAATTCAGCACTTTTCATGTTATATATTGGCAGGGATAACACTTTCGAGATTTGATGGAATACTTTTGAGATTTGATGGTTAAATATCACTTGATCAGGTTCGTTGATAAAATCCCAGTCTGCCCATCCAGATCCAGCCAGATACACTGTTTTCGTTACGCAACTCCACAACCCGTTTTTCGACGCGTGTTAAAATTTGATGCTGAGTTGAGTAATGTTAAAACCTTATTCTTGCACGGGTTCATTGTTTGACACATGATCAAGCACTGAGAATAACGTCGCAGTAAACAAATTCAGCAGCCAACAATAGCAATGAAGCAGAGTAGAAATTCAAAACAGTGGATAATGGAGGGTAAGAACCCATTCGAATGACCTTCCTGAACGTCACAGTAAGAAAAATAAGTTAGCGTGAAAAGCTCAACGCACCAAAAGAATCCGCTGAAGTTTGGACACTGCTCGATCCGGTTTGGACCACCGGTTTCTTGCTAAAAACAGATGATTCTGAAAATAGACAATTTAAATTCGTAAACAGTCAGGATTAGTTTTCAATTTGAACAACACGTTAACAAATACAAATTTATTGTTGCTCTGGATGATGTGAATAAGTCACAAAGAGCAATAAAAATGGGAGAAATAATAGAGTTCGAAATAATGAGGAAAACGGGCTGAAATTACTTGAAATATAAAAAAATCCACAAACGTCCCTGCACTTTTTGTGATGCAAAAGACACAAAGTTCCACATATGCCCCTGCAATATCAAAACGACGCAAAAGCAATACCAGTTTACATTGTTTCTACACTTGATCCAAAGAATGACCGACAAACATATTCCTATCTTTCATCATTCAAAGAAGAATTAATATTTGTGCAGAGACTAACGTGATCTGTATACGCATGCCTCCAAAGGCCACAAAAATAGGCTCAGGGGATGCCCAGTAACATCAAATTAATGTCATCAGCCGGGTACCAGTTTTGCATGTGAGATATATCGTTGTAAGATCGATCGTTATATCGTGATATATTCGTTATATTGTTATATCATTATATCGTCATAAGATATATAGCAGATACATATATCGTTGATATGAAGCAGGTATAAAGAGGCTCGAGAATGTAACCCACGTGATGGATTCTGCGTTGTTATCGCATCTCTTCTCGGTGTACCAGTTGTCGGCTTGATGACAGAATTTTCCATTATAAATGGTTTATCTGAAACAATGGAATACGAAGTGAACATTGTTGATCATGAGCGCCTATTTTTTTGTATAAAAATATACTTCAAAAACAGGGGTTTGCAACCCGAATGTTATAAATAGCCGCTTTGATTCATATGCATCGTGCTCTTCTCTTTATTATTGATCCATGTCAAACTCTTGTTGCAAAACGTATACCATCTGCTGATTTTCACAAGGAACTTGCAATGACATCTCCTCTAAATTAGGTCGATATCATCTGTCGATCTACCAGTGTTGTGCTTTTGTCAAAAGTGGATCAATCCATATCTTGTTTATGGATGATGAACAAATAATGCAACGATTAGAAATTGACGCAACAATCTTGTTTTGGTTTAGTTTCATATTCTGAAACTAAACTTAGTTTCATCATCGCCCACATATGTTGTTCAAAAGCAAGAAACTGTGAAAGCAATCCGATTTATTCTCATCGAGTCCTCATAGAAAAACCTGAAAAAAAAATGTATTTAGAAACGCTGACATGAACGATGGAGCCTTACATCCACAAATGCTACATTAAGATCAAAAAACACCAGTGTCACAGCATGCCTTTTCTCAAATGATGAGCAAATCATGTCGGAATTCTTGTATCGTCCGCGGTTATTCACACAAATTACATGTTAAAAAAATTATTTTTCCTTCAGTATTTTTAAGTCGATCATTGACCGGCTACAAGAACAGCGAATCCAAAATCTTAGTAGGCATAACATCAAAAAATAAATATTTGATACCGCGTAGGTTCTAGATTTTGGGCGATTTTCTTACTTCAAAAAATTCTTACTTTGTCATTGGCTGTCAAAAAATTCATGCACAGAGTATCGACCTTACGACTTACCAGACGAGAAGTACACCCTTCGGCGTGGGATTATGTTGCCGGGCCTTTCGATTTTGCTATTTAGTTTCGTTGCTATGTGAGCAATGTCAATTTCAGTGCTTTCAAAGTGTTGGTAGGCATGGCCCCAACACTTGGAAAGTACTGAAATTGTAAATGGAAACACACCCATGAAATTAAATGGGGAAACCGAAAGGCCCGGCAGCATTATGCCGCGCCGATAGGTACATCTCTGTTGGCTAATCGGTTGAAAGCGTTTAGTCATCGATATTCAACTTCATGTTATTCGCCACTGAAAGCACATGATTGGATTATGTTACCACTCCGTTTTTTAAGTTTTCGATGCCAATAATCATCTAGCTTATCCTACACAGGTGTTTGGATCCTTGGATGTGCCCTGTCCCAATTTTTTTTCAGTGAATAACGTCGACTTAAGATACCATAAAAAGATGAAAATCGGTGTTCAGCCTAAATGATACAAAAGATTAGAAATAAACGATACACAAATAAACGATGTTGCAAACACCAGAGGAGAAAAGTGTCGCATGTATTCTATGTGTAAGTGAACGATTCATTCTTCGCTCTATATTTTGTTATGCACGAACGCTGGGCTTACAAGAACATGTACAACAATGATTAACGAATCAAGAACCCCTTCTCATTCCTAAAACTCAATACTGTTACCACATTTTAGCCTATCAGCCTTGCTACAAAATATATGATATGGCCATAACCTACCTGATGTGGTCGGTGATTTTGGAACTGTCTCCAGTGCATTCCCATCTTTTTTCGCAACAACCAGGTTTTCCATTGGAGGTGCTGAAAGTTTAGATTTGGAACGATTACATTTAAGATTAACATGAGGAACAGTTCAGTTGTTCAGTTAACATCTTTCAGTGTAACATTCTTATCATCTCCCTATTTGGGGATCTGGAACAGAACCGTGTGGCCGGATTCCTAACATTTTCCTAACATATCTATATGTGTATCGCTAGCAGCGTCCAACTGCCCATTGAGCATGTCTATACACAAGGTTGCCATCTGTCATTTCACTCGGAAACTGTAATATTTTGTCGACTATAAAATAAATGAAATAAAAAACAAAATACAGATAAAAAAAACAAAATCACAAGTTAAAAAAATATAATAAAATATAAATGTAATTTTACAACAGGCATCATCCAATCAGTATAACACATCAAAACACTTCAAAACATCCATCTAAAGGATATTGCCATGATATCGTCTTCACCTTACCTTGACGAGGCTGGTAAATTACAGATAAAATAACAGTAAAAGTTCTGAAGTGAAGATATTTCTGAAACCCACCTGAAGTGTTAAACGATTCTGGACCATTCTCCACGATATGATTTTCCGTTTGAAAAACATCATTCCACTTTTCAATTGATTGTTCTAAAAATTTCAGATTCATAAGTTGAGAAATCTGTCAATATGATTACTGTCGAAATTTAAAAAGGCCAATATAAATGTGGTCATCTCTGGTTTTTTGTCACGGGCTTTCGCAGTTCCAGCTATCCTGTCTAGGCCTCTTTCGCTTCTGGATCTGGCTAGAATAACTTCACTCATGATATAGTTTTCATATATTTTTGGTTAAAATGAGTTTTGGCTGCTGATATTCTAAGATGGGAAAGGTAACTCATTTTCATGAAAAGAATAGAGATTATCAATGGCGCCTTTTCATCGAAGTGATTCAGTACGGTATAAAAAGGTTCAACGTCTAGAGCACGATGAAAAATTAAAAATATTAAAAATATTAAAAAAAAATATTAAAAAAAAAATTAAATATTAAAAATATTCCAAAAAAAGTTTTCAAATGCATCTGTTTATGCTTGCATAGTCCTAGTTGAATTAGAATGAGTTGACTGAACAACTCATAAATCGAATAGCGACATGCAAATAACCAAGAAAATGAAACACGTTGCATAAATGGTTAAGTTAAAAATCAAAAATACGGAATCAAGTTTTAGATTGAATTATTTATGCAGTACAGGTAAGGCAGTGAAAATTTGTTTCACAATGAAGAGTTAATTGCCCGAAATTTTGAACAAATATTCGGAAAACCTTGAAAGAATGTTTAACTTTATTCGTTTAGCAACCATGCTGTTTTGAAGTAACGGAATAATATTGAGCTTTATCTTGAAAACTGAGTATATTCAGCGAAATGTATAAGATTTCCAAGCCAACCAACCGAAGGCGATCGCCTTTTTCATGACAGCACAATTATGATTGACTGCGTTTTCTTCAGTGAAGGTTTGTGGCCTTGTCCAAAATGTGAGATCATTCACACTTTTTGTTGTTTTAGTCCTACCAGTGGCTATGCTGATCATGAGAGTTCATTTCTCTGATTTTGGCCTTTTCCAGTACATGCGTTCTTCACATGTGGCCTTGTTCAAAGCCAAATGTGATCTGATCCTACATGCCCCTAAATTACACAAAATAGGCTCACAGGATGCAAGATCATTTGACTGTTACTGTCCCGGTCCCAGTTTTGAGTGTGTGTTTATCATCAAATTCCCGATTACTTCGTTGATGTGAAAGCACGCATAAACAAGCACGGGAATGTTTCAAAACTACCTGATAGTGATAGATTAAGTGTTGATCCCGCATCACTTTTCGGTGTACCAGTTGTAGGCTTGGTGACAGAATTCCCTTTTGGGGTCAGTGTATCTGGAGAAATGGAATACAAAATTACCATTGCTAATCAAGACAGCCGGTAGATTCGTTAAAACGTTTAACTTCAACGACAGGGCTTTGCAACACAAATGATAAATTGCCCTGTTGTAGTTTTCTCTCCATCTTGTTCTCCTTACCATTGATTCCTGCTATGACTCCTGATGAAAAACGTATGGTAACTGCTGATTTTAATGAGGAAAATGCAATTACTTCTCTGACTTGGGCGGTATCATCTGATGCATTTACTTTGCTCTACGAACATTTAATAGTCCAATGATGAGATATTGACGAAGTAATCTTGTTTTGATTCAGTTTGGAAATAAACGATATGGTTCATTTTGCAACGCTTCATTAACAACGGTGCTGAAATCATTCCGATTTTTTCTCATCGTGTTATATTGAAAATAATTTAAAAATTCAGAAATATATATATTACTTCTTGTCACTTTTTCATCGAAAAACATTTCAGATTTTACATATCTTTTTTTCACAAAATTTTGTTTTTGCGTTTGAAATTGCTGACGTGAACGATAGAGCTTTCAATAAGCAAATGCTGACTATCAAAACGCACCACTGTCATTGTCTGCCCTCGCTCAATTAATACCAATTTCTTTCATAATTCCTTTATCGTCTGCGCTTTAACAGCATTTGGGACTAATATTCACGATAAATACTTATTGAAGCATATTAGTTTTCCTTAAGAAAAAAGTCTGTCAATTGAATCCCCAAGTTTATTCAGGTATAACAAAAGAAAAAAAAATAGATATTTGATTCCGCATTGCTTTCAGATTTTGGTCATTTTCAACTTGATCTTTTACCCTTCGGCGCAAAATACAATTCGTGCTTAGAGTGAAGTCATTTCGACTCAAAAGGCGAGAAACACTTATCTATTGCCGAATCTGTTGAAGCTGTTGCGTCATCGACGTTTAAGCCGTCATCAAACGCCACTGAAAATACAGGCTGGATTATTTTACTTCTAGAAATTGTCAGATTTTGGATGCCTATTACCTTGCCTTATGCCACACAAATATCTGGAACCTTGGAAGTGTCCCACATCCCAAAATTTACTATACAGAGAATAACAACGATTTAAGATACCAAAAAAAAAACAGCACATAATCGGTGTTCGGCCTAATGATACAAAAGATAAGAAATACAAGAAGTACAATAATGATGATCAAATATCAAGAACCCCATTCCCCTTCCTGATGATGTCATTGAAGGCAACACAAACACACTCAGATAAAATAACGTAATTAACTCAATTCGATTGCCACATTTAAGCCTGTCGGCCTTTGTTGCGTAAACTCTGGGATGGCGATAACCTACATGAAATTGCAAGTGAAGTTTGGTTGGTCTCCAGTGTATGCTCAACGTTTTCTTGAAAATCCACTTTTTCGATTTGAGGTGCTGAAATTTTAGATTTGGAACAACGATTGCATTTAAATGAAAACCCTATGAGAAGGAACACGTCATGGGTATGGTTAATTCCTTTTAGTATGACATGCAAGTTTTCAAATTTTCATCGATCATCAAATCATCAATCAAATCATCAATCAATCATCAATCATTCATAAATCAAATTTTCATCAAATTTCAAGTTTTCAAATTTTCATCATCCCTTATTTGATGATCCCGAGCAGCATCTCACAGCCGACTTACATTTTTATGACATCTCTATTTGCGAATCACTGCGTCGATTTATCCATTCAGGTTTGTCAAAAACATCGCAAGGATGCCATCTGTCATTTCATCGGAAAATCAAACATTCCGTCGATTGTTCGTTTCAATGAAACATTACAACAGTAATCCTCAAATATGCAAAAACGCCAAAACA
This sequence comes from Sinentomon sp. SZTP_YWyxl, assembly GCA_030068105.1. NCBI lineage: Eukaryota > Metazoa > Arthropoda > Protura > Sinentomata > Sinentomidae > Sinentomon > Sinentomon sp. SZTP_YWyxl. The sequence continues at coordinate 8,278 of JASGXE010015133.1, read as the reverse complement.
CGAAAAAACACCCAAATAAAGGATATTAGAATGACGTCATCTTCACGTGAGTGTGATGAGGCTGATTTTTCATTTTACACGTAGCAGCTAAATTGCTTAAGCTAAGCCTTATTTATGAAGCCTACCTGAAGTGGTCAATGACGGTGGATCTTTCTCCACGATAACATTTTCCGTTGAAATAACATCATTCCCAATTTCAGTTGTTTGCTCTGAAAAATTTCAAAACTCCATAAATCTGTCAATATGACCACTGTCGAAATTTGAGAAAGGGCAACCTTGAAGTGGAACAAACCAAATATGGTCATCTGAGGTTTTTTGTCACGGTTTATTGCTCCTCGACCTATCTCTGCGGACACCGATTTCGGCTTTTGGGCGGAAGTACCTGACAGGGCGATATAGTTTTCATATATTTTCGCTAAAATAATTTTGGCTACCTACAATATCCACCTCATCGATTGCCAATGCTGAAAATTTGAATTTTAAACAACCATGATTAAATTCTTTATTCTTTATTCTTTCAATCAATACGACTGCGAGGTGGCAGCAGAAGAATCACAAGTACATATACAAAATAAAAATGTGGATAAAAAGGAAACTGGTGACAACCAAAAATTCAGAATCAACTCAAATCAAAACATCACACAATTCAAAAATAAGAATCAGGATTGGACAGCAACTTGCAATGGCAATAGCCCGGAACTAACAAGATGTTTTTTGATCATGGAAGAATCTGAAGGAAGGGAGTTCCAATCCCGAATTGTAGGGGAAAAAAGAGAATGTTACGCACTTAAAGAACAGATGGGAAGAACAGGTTATTTGAAGTGGAAACGCTTTACGAGGACCAGTTCAGAGTTTATGTTGCCTTTTTCTGGATACGTAAAATTTACATCGCAGACCTATTTGGGTATCAGTAGCATGGAAGGATCTCTTCAGAAAGTTGGTAAGGTTACCATTGGCAACTTGCTCTGAAAATTCATAATTTGCGACAGCGGCTTTGTGATTTAATGACTGTCATCGTATAGTCAGTAAAGCACATCAAAAATAAAACTACCGAAATGTAGAAAATATCCATCAACTGCCACGCACCGAAGGTTTAACTCACTCAATCCGGTAGAAAATGTTTCAACAGACGCGGTGCTGAGAAAAACATTGTTACAATCAGAAATATATTCCGACTTACTATGGTCTCGCTTGCAATTTCAGAAATGCGGTGAGGTGATAACCGTTCAGGCATAAATAAAAAGGAGACAACTAAGCATAAATCTAGTCTAGCCTTGTGCTCTATATAAACTGAAAAACAGAAATAAGATAACTCGTCCCACTAAATGTTATGTTATTTTGATAAGTTCCACTCTTTGGAATACCATAATTGTTTGTGCATGAGTCCAGCTTATCTAGATTGCTTAAGAAGGGCGAAACCAGGATCTTGCTCGCAGCAATTTGCCCCTAAATTGTACGCTTTCCGGGATAGAATTTGAAACATTGAGCAAACGTTACGTCCAGCAACTCCAATGTTCTTATTAAGGAATGGAAGCACGACAAAATCAAGGGATTTGCCTCCGATTTACGAAATTGATGAGAAAAAACTGACCTTGATCGGTGGAAATGATCGATGCACCCGACTCTTGAGTTGCATTGCCCTTCTTCATCTTCTCTAGCGATGGTTCTATGGAAAGATGGGAACGGCCAAATCTCATTTATTATCGTGATCATCTCAACCACTTTGCTTTTCGAATGGCAAGGACGAGGTTGAGAATTTTCTGATCCTGTCCAGGACGTATAAATTGTATTCCGTTGAGTTCTGTCGTGAATGTTTAAGGACAGTGCTCTGTATTGATAAGAGTTTTGTATTTCTATTTCGTGCTTCGAAAAGAACATTTTTGCGTGCTTGTTCCATCCCGTTTTCGGCCACCAATTAACTGAATCACAATTTATTCACGGTATTTACATTTTACCCCATTACTGAATTTTAAAGTTCAGGAAATTTAGAATTTACAGAAACTTGTCATTCTGTCCTCTTTGCTCCTGAAATATTAGCTAAATGGCCTCTGGTGACTCCTGAAAGGAGGATGATATCGGTTTGCGGAAGTGGCTTCAAAAAAAAAACTCACGCGAAGGCAGTACTCTGTGAAATCGAATGACGGTACACATTTGAGTGTCTACACTCGAAAGACTAGGTAGTGCTCTGAAAATTAGAAAGTGCTCTGTCTAGACTTATAGCTTATGTTCTTTAGTTTACTGTGTGAAAAAGGCATCGGTCTAAGCATTTTAAACAACTGTTTTCTGATATTTACTTGGAGGAAGTCGTACGGGAAATAAAGCATTTTACTAACTTGGCCTTGATGCTAGAGTAACATTGCACAGTGTATAGTGGCGGCGGAAAAAGATTTGTGCTTTTTTTTATAACTCCAATCCAAGCTACCGGAGTTGCTTTAAAACTGCAATGCACTTTTCTGGGGTTGTCAAGTTACTTTTAGGAAACCCTGCACATATATATCATACAGGGTCAGTCTGCTAACACCCAACACAATGATCTGAAGGCAATAATCACGGATTTTTGGTGACTAACAGTTTGATGGCTGCAAAGACGTGGTCAGCGAAGCCAAATAACGAAAACTGTTAACATTTAGCGGAAATATGAGGCTCTGAAACCTACTTACCAAATGTGCTCTGAGATTGTGTTGAAGCCGAATTTAATATCTCTGTGTGGTTCACTGCATTCTCGGTCAGTGACGGCACTAGATTAATTTGGGTTAGAAATTCTTCATTTTTATCGGGATGAAAATCATGTTTCAAATTTCCAACCGTCAGATACCAATAGATTTGGTTAATTTATCTGAATTTTAAATTCATTAAAGCATCACATAACATTTGATTATGTTCTGCAAAAAATGATACGTTGTGCAAAAATGTCTGAGACAAGACACATATGTCCAAATTCTGACCTTGGAACTGTGATGGGCGAGGTGCAATGAATTTGTGTTTGTATTTTTCCTGCAATTTTGGGATGGCCGTTGAAATGGATCTGATTTCGTTGAATTGTTATTCCCAGTCGGGAACAGTTACTAAAAAAATTCAGAGGCTTCACACAAACCTTATTGATAGGCCCAGAATATTTTCCGCGAAGATTGCACGCCTTCCACGGTGAAAGAATTTTAAATTTTTGACGACTGTAAAAAATTTTTGACGACTGGAAAAATTCTTTAATCTGTGCAAATTATTACATTCTGCCAAACTCTCATACAGATAAGAATTAAATAGAATAATATCTGTTTGTAGTTTCTTGTTTTTTTGCAATGGAACGAATTTCATCGCATATCCAGTCTGCTACCAGCCAAAGCAATGATCTGAAAGGAATACCCGCGGGTGGTTGGTTATTTATTTGACCACTATACAACACCTGGTCAGCGAGATAAAAAATTCAGATAGTTTTTCGTGACATTGAAATACGAGAAAGATAAAGAACGAAAATTGCTAACATTTATTGTACATATGAGGCCTGGAATTCTACTTACCAAAAGTGCTCTCCGATTTTACTGAAGGCGAAGTTAGTATTTCTGTGTGATTCTCTGAGTTCTCGGTCAGTGATGGCACTAGTTTAAGTTGGGTTATGGATTGGCTTCATTTATTTAACTCAAGTAATCTGAACTTCAAATTCAGTAAAACATCACAAAATATAAGGTTTTGTTTTGCACAACATTATGTTATGTTATGCAAAATGGTTTGGACATGATGCGTGAATTCATCAAATGTGGATTTGCCACGGTGATGGGTAAGGTGTATGAAATCATGTTTGCATTTTTCCCGGAATTTTGTGATGTATGTTTAGTGTTAGATGCACCAGCATGGCTGATCAAGAGTTATCAATATTGGCTCGCATTAGTATCCTGAAAAGCTAGCCACAATTGTGGAAAACTTTTCTCTTATTTCTGCATAAGCTGAGACAGTTTTCATCATGGTGAGTTTTTATGATTTAAGGAAATTGTAGGATTTTATGTTGTGCTTGCTCCCATAATTTCATTTGAGACACAGACAAACGTCAGCAAATGTGCATAAAATAAGGAAAAATCAATAAAAAAAATTTCCGCATTGGTTTGAAATACCACGTCCACCATGAACATATAATTTTCTGGAATGAATATCGGGAGCATTGAATGTTGTGGTGAATACCAGAGATAGAGAAATTTTAGTCGGTCAATTTTAGCAATGTCGGTGTCGCAAAAGCGACAAGGAGAATAGATAATATCATAGATAAATCGTTTGGTGCCATTCGAAGCTCGCAGAGGAAAGGAAGCCTTTTGGTTGCCGCGTCGCTTGAAAGCTAAAATTGATAAATGTGTATTCTTTGTGACAGCTGTTTGTTTATTGCATCGCTGCTTGATCTACGCGAAAATAATAACGGAACTAAATTCATGGATTTTTTTAATGTTTATGCCTATTTCGTACCATCAATCAATATCATTTAATTTAACCAGCTGAGCAGTCAATGTTGTTGGTCAAAAGTACGCGGGACATTCTACATTTTCTCACATTTTCCCATTAGACAAATTAGCAAGATGTCTTGTGCGGGTCATTAGATTTGGCATTGCCTAATGTTACGCACCAAGATTTGCCTCGCAATAAAACAAAAATATTGAAGACTTTTATGTGCCACGACACGCATTTCATCGCAATAACGATTCCTACAAGCTCGGAAATTTGAGTCAACTGAACTGTGCTTAGTAAATATTGGAATGTTTTGAAATTATGGTTTTGATTGACATGCGGGATTTCCGAAAAAAAAATCGAAAATCCCATATCTGAAAATTGGGTTACTTGTTTGATGCTTCGGTAAGATTAGATTGCATACCTTACGAACGAGTTCAAATTGTGTCAACAATGGGTACATCACACCGAATAAAATGCTCTTCGTGGGAAATTTCTGCGACTAATTGCAGTTTTCTTGCCGATTGTCATGTTTTCAGATGGCTTTGCGGAGCAAATAAGCAAAAATGTTCAGTGATCAAAGGTGTTGCGATGTTCACATATCCTCATATCTCCGTATTGGGTTTGAGAAAATGAAATACTTGGCATGGTATGGACGGCGGGATCGCTTGCAAACTTAATGGAATAAGTAGATATTTTCGGGGATATAAAAGATTGTGATGTCCGTTCTCCCGTTTTTGTAAGAATTGAGTGTCAACTGTCTATAGGACAGTGTCAACTGTTTAAAAGACAGTTTTCAACCTATAATGTTTTTCTTGAGGACAGAATTCTGGATTCCGTTGATGCTTGCTTATCATCGTGTATTAGCACCTTGTCCGGTCAAGCGGAGTAGATATAAATGTCATAGAATGAAATTGATTGAAAAATGCACAGATCATTTCGAAGTCAAAAGAAAAACATTCAGATAAAGATATATTTTGATGGTTGCTGTGTTACTGTGCATTCCACAACGGATCTAGGTTTCTTCTGTCCACGCAATAAATCTGTAATAAATTTTTGGCAGAAATATAGACGTGTAAAAAATTCCTGAGCGGATTTTCGCTGAGTTAACAACAATCTCTGTGGGATTGTTGGATGCCATTATTTTTTGCATTATAAAATTTCTTTTCGCCTTTTAATTCGAACTGTCACTTCCGTCCTAAGTTAACGTCAAGGTGTGTGATGATGTGCAACAGATTCTCGGGAATAAATGAGGTTGCGGTTAGATTATGGTCCAGAACCTATGCTTGAGGCGCACAGAACAAATGTAGGGAATAAACAATAATTCACCTAATGAATTGTCCGATAATGTTGACGTCGTAGACGTAGATGACTTAGACTTTCCATCCTTGGAGTTTGATTTCTCTGTTAATCCTATGGAACGAGTCAAACGTAACTTACAATTTAAAATAAACATACAGCACAGCAAATGACATTTTTCAAGATGACAAATCGAAGAAACCTTAATTGGATCAAAACTAGCCATTCATTGTCATTACCAGAGTGCAGATTTAATTGATTTTGACCATACACACTTTAAAGATCTGTATCAATTTCACACGTATAACGGCGGAAGAGATCAAGTGAAGTGTGGAAACTTTAATGTGCCAGTTATAAACACAATGCAGAATACCCATGAAGGTGTTGATTTGTTTGGTTGGGTACGCACTTGGTTGCAAGGTGGGGTCGCAGATTAGTATTGCACCAAAACTACAATTGCAAAGTTCGGCAGGAATTACGGATATTTTGATGCCTTTTATGCGTTTTTTCGTGAATAACTGATTAAATGCATTTTTCTGAATGTCTCTATTTTCCGATAAAATACGCTATATATCTGTTTCCGAATGTCAATACCCTGTCATGTTTTTGAAAAAACTTCACGACGAACACGATAAAAATGACAATTTCCCTTGAACCCGGTGCAATCTTGTGCAAAACCTACCGTTTTACGAAGGCATGGGAAAAGAATTGGAAAATATACCTATGAGCACTTCGAAATCATATATGATTGTCTCTCCCGTTCTTAACTCTTAAACCATTCCTTGGTGTTAATATCAACTAGGGGCTTCGCCCCTGCGGACTTCGGCCGCCAACCCCTTTCGAAGAGCGGCCTTCGGCCACTTCCTTGAATATCAGATGCGCTGCTGTTCTCCGGCCTAGAGGTTGTGCTGTACCTCGTTATTCACATGAACTCCTCCAGACAATTCAGTTTTATCCGAGTTTTTGGCTTGCTTCTGTTTCTGTGTTGTCATTTTAACATCCCCAGAAACTCAACGGCTTGACTTTTTCCGCGAACTCTGTCTTCTGATACTTTTCTTCTGGTGTGGTTCCTTCTTGGATTGGATTCTAGTTTCTTGTGTTCTCTCTACCTCTCTCCATCTATCACTCCGTGTTTCCTCTCCATCACCCCATCTCTCCCTCCACCATCCCTCTCCTTCCTGTCTGTTTCCTGTTTCCTTCTCATCTCCCTCTCACTTTTTACTCCTGCCCTCCACACCTCCCCTCTTTCTCCCTCATTCTCTCCATTTACACAGCTCTCTCCCTGTTCTCTGTCACTGTGTTCCTCTCTTCCTTCCATCCATCCGTTCGGTTGCCCCCCCCGTCTCCCTCGCCATCCATCCCTCTCTTTCCTTTCACTATTCCCCTCTCAGACATTCGCGATCTGTCCCCACCTGTCTGCCTTCTACTCTCTCAATGTCTCTCCCCTCGGCTTGTCCGTATTCCCCGTCTCCCAGTGTCGCCTACGGCTCTCTGGGATTCGGGGGATGAGACCAAGAAGGGCAACAATTTTTCGTAACAATGGAGGCATCGCTGGAGAAATGTGCAGGGAAAAGGGCAATGTCGTTCTAGACGAAGCGTTGCGCGAAGCGCAACCAGTGGCGTCGCCAGGATTTTTGTAGTGGGGGGGGCTGGGGGCGCAGCTCCAAGCGCGGGGGGTCTGGGGGGCAGCCGCCCCCCAGCGGGGGTCCAGGGGGCAGAGCCCCCGGCAGGGGGTTTGGGGGACAGAGTCCCCCAAAAGCTGACGCATTATGACAAATTTGAGTTCCTCAGATGGCATCTCAAGGCATTTTTGACACAATTTCTCCTGAAAAGTGGCATGGACAATCGACCCTGACCCGACAGAGGTATGACATGATAACTCAAAACAGCCTGAAGCTATTAGGCATCTAAGATTTAGGTTTGGGGCAAGCCGGAAAAGGGATTTTGATGCGCAGAAAATCTATTCTCTCTGCCATCTCTGGCCGGTCGCTGTTCGGAAGAAACCCAGTGAACCCATCGTTCTCAACCTCTCGGCGGTGACGTCCATTCTCCAGGCAGACGTGACATTTGCGCCATGGTGGACTTGTACCATCTTTAATGATTCCATGTATCCTTTTCCCAGTAATAGTGAAATTGACAGATGAACGATAATCTCGGAAAAGCACACTTTTTCTGAAAAGAATACCAGCATGCAGCATTGAACAGACAGCGAAAAAAATCGTTTATTAATTTTCGGTCTTCGTTTGGAGGGGCTTCACACTTGTTCACAGATAGTTGAGGGGGCTGAAGCCCCCCCAGCCCCCCTGGCGACGCCACTGAGCGCAACGCCGTGGGGATCGGGGGGAAGGTGTCCCCCTCCCCGAAGGGGAAAACTTCTTGAAAAATGGAACCTCAAGAGGTGCTAAAAATGCGCAATTTTTAAAAAAACTGGCATAGCTTTTGTCGCAAGCACCATCTCTGCACGCCCCGATTGAATTGACTCATTGAATTGACTTCACTCATTGGACTGATATCCACGATTTTATTTAATTTCATAAAACAAATATTGCATTCG
>JASGXE010015132.1:0-53663 GCA_030068105.1 Sinentomon sp. SZTP_YWyxl | reverse complement strand
ACCCCCCCAAAAATCGCGTCCGCGAGACTTGGTCTACTCCACACATAGACAGGTCTTATGAAACTGAACTCTTCATCCAGTGCAGAATACACATGCAGATCCCAAACTTGCAATGGAGCAAGAGTCCGAATCCAAGGCATGTGCAGCGTGAAGACGCACGCAGCAGTTGGCTCATACACAATCTGAAACAATGGAGAGCTGCCACTCGTGTGGTGGATGTTCTATTGCTTTGCCATTGGTCGGTGCACCCTTGCAGCCATGATGCAGAAAGAAATGCCAGAAACAGAATATGACAACAGACAAAAGGACGCCATTTCTTTGGTCATTGGCAGAAAAAATATGCAAGTATCTGAACATATGACACGGAGTGAATCCATCACAATCACAAAACAAAAAGAATGCATGACGAACCACAAGAATTTGAGAATCGTTTTATCCCGGATTTGGCGCCCCTAAACAATTTCGCGCCCTGGTCAAATGCCGGTTTGACCGTATGGTCGGGCCGGCCCTGATGGTAAGGGATGTCTGATGAACTCAGGAGATGACAAGGAATGAAGGACGAAGGAGCTGTAGGTAATGACGATAACCTAGCCCAAAGGATGATTGATCTGACGCTGAGCCAATGGTGAAGGATTTGTGACATCACTGCAGTGTGTGTGTGGACTGACCAGGTGGAATGGAGGAGGCTGGATCGTTCCCTTGGAATGGACTGATTTGGTAGAAGGGAAGTTGTTCTTTTTGTTTTGTTTTTATCATTTCTGTCGGTTGTTTCTTCTTCTTAAGGTCTGGCGAAAACCTTACTTGAGTCTTGAGTCTCAACTGCGGCATCATTTACGCACAATTTTTTTTCCAATCCACTTCCGCGGACCAGGAGCTCGCAACAGCCAATCACGTCGTCTCAAATTGTGACGTCATCAATTTTGGGATTTTTGCATTGCCACCGCTTTTTGCCATTTGGCATGTTTGCCACCGCTTCGCAACTCTTTCCAGGGTTGCAATCGGGTTAGGTTAGGTCAGGGGCCTTATTCAATTAGACCTCATAACTTTACGTGGCGCTTAGTTTGGCTTAAGAGGTTCATTGGCTATTCAATTGGCACTCGTAAATCAGTCTCTTAGCTGAGAGGCTCATAAGCACTTATGAGCATCATAAGCAAATAACATTGTGGCAATTGGAAAATCTTGAAATTGCTTATGAGAGCTTTGAAGCACTCATAAGCTATTCGCAAGTGAAGATTTAGTCATTTTCTGGCTGATTTTTGATGGTGTGTAGCCTATGAACTGTAATTTTTTGCTGTAAAATGGCTTTATTGCTGCATTGGAAATGGATGCGTTGGCCAAGAAGTTTTCAGGAAGATTATCGACTATTGACGATCTGACTGATGCAGAATCAAGGCCCGCATAACCATTTTTCCTCAGAATTTCTTCCAATTTGTTTTTGATTCGGACAAATTGCCGAGTCAAAAGCCACGAATGGAAATACCATTTCGGCCATGGTGCCTTGTCTTGTGCCTTGCCTTATTGGGAGGCATGGTGGGAATTTTCCAGCTGAATGTGCATGCCCGGTATTGTAAAATATGCTCAGTGTTCTGTGACAACGGCGATCCAATGGGGAGGGCTCAAGGACTCCGCCCCTCCGAAACTCATGACTTTTGACAGGAAACTGTGAAACAGAACCCTGCTTTTGAAGTAAATTTAGATCAAACCCTGGTTTTTGGGATTTTAACCATCGCATACCTACGCTACCATAATAGAAGAATCATGCAGACAGTAGCATGATTTAATTTGATTTTCATCTAACTAAAAGTAAGGAAAGTAAAAAAAATAAGGTACTTCATCAGGCATGGGTCCTAATATATCAGTTAAAGGTGTTTAGGAGGGCATTTTTTATCTTTTTGGTGAAGAATGTGATGTCCTCTGGGGGGTTTGAGACAGACAGTTTCCTCCCCCATGCAATTTTGCGTGACACCGTTGGAGAGCTGCCATCTCTCGGGGGACTTCAGTACATTTGGTGATTGAAACTTAAAAATTCTTTCCTCACTATGGGATTCGAACCTATGACCACTTTCACCCTTCGGATCGAATGAGACTGGAATCGGTGTGGTCTGGGAAAATGCGAAATTGTTTGTCTCTGTAAAAGTCTCTGATGCTGCCTGAGGCAACGCGAAGTATCTTCGTCGTGCTTTTCTTCTTTTTTTTTCTTTTTGCTTTTTTTGGTGTTCCGTGTTTAGCTTCGAGCACTTGTAATGGCATTTGTTGAATCGTTGCGTCTGGTATCGGCTTGCGAAATCACAGTGCAAGATTGGCAAAATTTCGTTTATCCGAGACGGCAAGGCCCAAAATATATCTGGGACGGCAAACTTGGACGCAGGTTGTTGGGACGGCAAACCATTTTCACAGCCCTGGGCACATTTGAGACTGGCGAAGTTTGAGCAGAGGTCCACGTCATTGAAAAGTTAAAAAACATGCCCGCTTTAGGTTTTCATCACTGCCAAAAAAAGAGCATACTCACATGAGGGATTCGAAAGAAAAACGAAGATCAGCTGCCCTCGTTGTCCCTCTCTCTGCCAATGTGCATGTTTGCATCAAAAGTTGCATATCTTGCGGCTTCATCGCTTTGTTTCATCTAAACTAAAACAAAGCCACAGCCTCATTTTATTTTTCTCTGCTTTTTCAACAAAATGTGGTCATCTCGAACTGTTTTTTATTTACTTGAAACACACTACATACATTCAATACATACTACTACATACATACTATACTACATACATTCAACGGAACACTTTATTCAACTCTTTTTTTCCACGAACCATCACTGAGTGGAACACACTTCGGCCTGATTCTGCATTGATTTCAAGCTCGCTAAGAATTTTTCATAATCGGGGGAGGGGTTGTGCATCAGGCTGCTGACCAAAGCCGACAATTGAAATTTATTTATTGTGTTCCTCTAAGTTCACATCCCGCTTATCTCGAACAATTTTTATGCATTCGGGCATCAACATCATTTTGTGACCCTCAGTGTTATTGTTTTGTCGCTCTTTTATTCCGTGCATCATGACCATTTGACTATGTTTTTCACATAATTTTTATTATCGTTGACTTGTTTAATGTGTTGACAGTGCCAATGCATTTGTACCTACACTGTTTTTGAATTGAATAATAATAATACTTTCCAAAATGATAAGTTTCGTCCAAGCAAACATGCACCGAACATAAAGGGAAAAAAATTTGAGACGCCAAGATTCGAACCCACGATCTTCGGATCCAAGGACCAATTCCACTACCACTGAGCCACCAGATCCAACGAGAATTTCTGTTCTCAAATCGTGTTTAAATGAAAATTCTCGGATATTCAGGAAAGGAAGATCGGACTATTTGGACACCACTGTCGTGCCCCCGCTCCCACTTTCGTTTTGCTGCGATTTTTGGCGCGGACCATTCTGAAAATGAACGCACTTTACGCACATTACTCCCAACTATCAAAGGGGACTTTTCATGTCGGCCAGCATCTTTTTATGAATCATACCAAATTTGGCTCAGCCCCCACCCCTTCTGGGATCTCCTTTGTGGCAAAAGATCATATCAAGATATCGGAGACCTTGATGCAATGTGCTAGCTTCAAGTAGCTGATTTATACCAAGCATAAACTTTCCTGGGGCCATAGGCCTCATTGCATTGGCATTTGGCACCACAACGAAAGCCCGACACTGCAACAAAAATTAAAGACAGCATCAAGCGCAGATATCTTTTGAGGTTAAATGGAAAATTAAATCACAAAAAGCCAACATATGCCGCTAAAAGACTCATAAGAAGCTGAGGCTCTTAAGAGGGGTAATTGAATACGAAACTGGCCATCTTACGAGGCCTCCTACGAGTGACGGCTATGAGCCTCATAACAGATAAGAGCCTCTTAGCTTACGAGCTGTAATTGAATAAGGCCCCAGGTCAGGTTAGGTTTGGTTTCGTTAGGTTTTGAAAATTGGATGTTGAAATTGGCTGGAATTCCCAACAGCCAATCAGAGACGCGCATGCGGAAGTGGATTGGGAAAAAAAATGTGCGGTGCTCACTAATTTCTTCCCTTGTACGGAGGGCGTTCAAAAAGTTTTGAGCCTAACAAGAAAAGAGGCATTTTTGGGTAATTTTTATGCCTTGGCATTAAAGTTTGGTTCTTTATAGAACTGCCTGCTAATTTTCAGGTTGAACCGTTACTGATTTTTTATTTTATGGCCATTTCAAAAAGAGCTCCTGAAAATCAGAATTTGACGAAAAACGACAAATGAGAAAAAACAACTTTTTGGTCGAAGATCAATTTTGGTTAAATTTCGAAAGTGCATTTGGAGTTCAAACTTTTTTGAACTCGATCGGAAAGTGGTGAGAGTTCTAGTGAATCATCCCCTGGCAATAATGGTGCCAAAGGCATCATGCATTCGGCCTTTGACAAAAATGCACCTTTTGTCCAAAAAGTCGTTTTTTCTCATTTGCAATTTTTGTCAGTTTCTGACTTTCAGGAGCTCTTTTTGAAATGGCCATAAAATAAAAAATCAATAATGGTTCAAATTAAAAATTTGCAGGAAGTTCTATAAAGAACCAAACTTCAATATAAAGGCATCAAATGCACCCAAAAATGCCTCTTTCCCTGTTAGGCTCAAAACTTTATGAATGACCCCCGTATATACTAGTTCTTCACAGGAATTTCTTATATGTTCCCTTACCCTGAAAGCATTAGTAAGCCCTAATGAAAGCATTAGTAAGCCCTAATGAAAGCATTAGTAAGCCCTATCCATTCGGATAGGGGGAAGTGGACCGAATGTTGTTTGGGCAGAATGAATTTTAGGCCGAATGGACTTTGGTCCGAACGGCATCTGGTCCGAATGGGTTTTGGTCCGAATTGACTTTAGATCGAATGAACTTTGTCCGAACGACGTTTGCTCCGAATGGGTTTTAGTCCGAATGGGTTTTAGTCCGAATCGTTTTTAGTTGGAATGGTTTTTAGTTCGAACGCTTTTTAGTTCGAATGGTTTTTAGTTCGAATGGTTATAAGTTCGAATGCTTTTTAGTCAGAATTGTTTTTAGTTCGAATGTTTTTTTGGTTCGAATGTATTTTAGCCCGAACGAGTTTTGCACCCAATTGGTTTTAGTTCGAGTGGCGTTTGGATCGAATGTCATTTGCATCGAATGTGAATAAGAACGAAAAATTTCCGAAAAGTCTGGCTTTTGCGCTGTGGTTGTTATGTTGGTTTAATCCTAAACATCAGCTTCAACATTGCATATGAAGTGATATGCTCTTACTTTGCTGCATAACTGCAGACATTCGCAAATCGCCACGGTGAAAATATCAGGACACATTTTGAGTTGTGCAAATGAGGCCCTCACAATTCCAATCCAAACGGAACTTTATTAATGCACCCACTTTGTTTAGGTTTTTCAGCTTCACAATCAGGCACTAATCATTGAATTCTATTTTTGTTTCTTTTTAGGTGGGCGAAACTAATGTTTCTCTGAGGGGGCTGAAACAATCGTTTCCTGGAGATGAAATGCATGTCTCTTTCTCTTAAATATGAAGCATTGTTTGTCTGAGGTCAATCCTGTGAAGGATGGAGCCTTGTGGACCACAGAGCAAATTGGCCACTCAATTATCATCCCTGAACTTTGGTGAAACCTTGTTTCCTTGAGATATCAATAATTGGCGAAATATTGTTCTGGATGTAGTCATGTCAAATCTGATGACTACTGACTTTGATGTCACATGCTGCAGGAAATTACGCTTTGGACTTTGATATTTGGCATGGTCTGAAGTGCATCCAAGCCGAATACCCTGTTTACAGTGGCTCTCAAAGTCACTTTATAGGTCACTTTGAGGCCTCAAAGTGAGCTCTACCAGTGTAAACAGTTTTTCTCACTTTGGCTCACAAAGTCACTTTGGGGAGCTCACTTTGACTTTTGCTCACTTTGAGGCATCTCAAAGTGAGGTACTCAAAGCAAGTTGCAGGAGCTCACTTTGAGTTCAAAGACAGTTGGCAAAACCAACATACCATGAGGGGATTTTGATTCCAAAGTGGATTATTATTGAAATAAAGGGATGAAATAATTGCTCTTGCTCCTCTTCTGAGCCTGCAGGCTCATTCTATCCACATACCTAGGCTTTCACTTTAGTTTGTTCAGGTGTTGATTTTTTGTCAGCAATGCACATTTGGGTTTTTCGATTTGGTTTTACGTTTGGGATCTGAAGACGCAGAGATACCAAGGTACCAAGGTAGATATCTAAGGGAAGGGATGTGCGGCACCAAGAATTTTGGTCGGCACTGGGAAAGTGCCTTTCATTTGGCACCAAAATTCGGCACTCGGCACTTCCTGAACTTAGATGGCAACACTCAGCACCAAATGGAGAACATTCATGTTTTTTGCCACTTTTGGTTTGAACTTAGAATTAATCCTATAGATGGCACCACATTCCTAGTGAGGAAAAATGAGTGCAGTTGGTATTTTCTGAAACGCTTGGGAATTCTTTTTTTTTTTTGTTTTGTGTTTGCACTTGTCCTCACCCCACCAATTGTTTACTTGGGCTGGAACCAAGTCGCCCTGCACGTTTGACCTTTTGAGAAAGGGATCGCAAATGTCAGTGGTCAGAAAACGAACGCACAGCATGGCCTTTCAAACAAGGTTTTCTCTTTTTATGGTCTCTGCAATGCGTTTACGCAGGCGGGTGATCTTGTGTTCATGTAGGTCTGCTGGGATGACTGCCCTCATCAGGAACCCTCAGAGCGCACGGGTGAACGTTATGGGCCTTCTGTCACCTCAACATTTGCCTCTGAGCTGCGGTTGGTTCCTTGATGTGCGCTCTCTTCTGGTTTTTTGCATTGCAATGTCTTGCGCCTCTTCACCAGAGGAGGCTCAAGTGTTGAAATGCAATGCGTTTGGTATTGATTGTTGGCGGTGCTGAGTGCCGAAAATGGTGCCGCGGCACCAAAAACTTTGCAAGAGCTAAGGATTATAGATAGCACCGGCACTTATAGATTATGATAGCACCGGCACTTGGCACCACTTGGTGCCCAGTACCGCACATCCCTAATCTTAGGTAATTTTTTTGTTTCCGTTTGTACGTTATTGAGGCATGAATACCACATTAATGATTTTATGTTGGGTTTCAGTGCAACTGTTAAGCATGTGGTTGTTCTTGGTCCTTGTCATTTTCTAGTTTCGTTTGCATGTGCATCTGCCAAAAAAAAAAGAATATGTCAGGAGAAGCCAGTTGTACTTCTGAAAAAAAAAGAGAATTGATGATACAGAAGCCAAAGTGTTTTTGACATTTGGAGGGCTTTTCTGCACAATTTGCATGCAATAAAAATGGTCTGACCGACCAAAAATGGCAGCCAGTATGATTGCGATCGGGTTTTATCTGTCAACTCCTGCAAATCCTTTTTCGAAGGCATCTCGAACTAAAACAAAAAAATTGCACCTTCAGCAAACGCCAGCTAAAGCAATATAGAAATTCATTGTCAAAATAGCAAAACATTCATCGGTTGAACAAATCCATATGCATCATTCCCATCCCATGTCTTAAGACTAGAAAAAGCTTAAAACAAAATTTTTGGTACTTAGCACTGTTTTCTGACAGTTTGCAAAAAATCTTGCATGCATCTTGAATAATCTTGGAAGGCATGTCATTCACTTTGAGCAAGGTTGAGCAGGTTTTCAGTGTAAACACCAATTTCAAAGACAACTCACTTTGAATCTCACTTTGTGCTCAAAGAGAGCATTATATGCTTTGTGGTCAAAGTGACTTTGACTCAAAGTCACTTTGAGAAACTCACCGTAAACGTGGTAGAACTGTTAACGTGATCTGAGATCTCCCACGTCACTCATCTGTGCCATATCCCCATGTCCTTGTCCCCCACAGTTTTGATCTTCCCTGCCAATGCGCAAGATAGGAGTGTTGAATTGAGGTGTTCGCCCTTTGGCAGGTCTTCATGGGTGCACCCACCTAGGTAGAGTTTAAGTGTTTTCAAGCCGGCCTGTGTTTTTCTAGTCATCGTTCTTGGGGGTTTATTTTAATGTGTTCAAGTTGTTTTAATTGTGTGCGAGAATGATATACCCATTGGCCCTGGTAGAGTTTTATTTAATTTGTTTTATGTTGTTTATTACCTACCGAGTCTAATGATTGTTAATCTGTTTGTTGCTTGCTGGTCCTCACGATGCCTGATGTTCAAATGAGTTAATAAAATTTAGGCCAGAGGCTGTTTCTGAAAATCGGAATTCTTTCTTGAGATTGGGAATAGGTTGAGATCTCATTTCTTCCCTTGCTATCCTTGGCACGTTCTACGCCTATTTGCCCATTTTGGTATTGAGTGAACGGACCCTTGGGAAAAGCCTGTCTAAACCCGCACCCTGAATTGGTGTTTTTTCCATTCCCTGGGTTGACTCTTTGGATATCTTGAAAATAGATATTTTGATAGTTGTTGATATTTTGTGAGTACACTGTGTTCCTGTTACATTTCCCCGTGAAGAGCTTCTGAGGGAAACGTTGTAGGAAAAACGCTCACGATTGGAGCGAAGCCACAGCCTACAACAGCAGAGATTCCGAGGGGACTCCAAGAGCATCCGGGGTGAGGATCCCTTCACATAAAAGGGGTCGGGATATTTGTTGGCGATGACATTTAAACACCAAAAATAGTTTGACTTATCGAAACACATCCTAATGTAACCAAACCTAACCTAACCCGTTCTATCACCTATACCTACCCAGATAAAACAAACAAGAGAGGCGGTTGCAAGATGTGGAACTGTTCAGATTCAAAACAAACGTGTCTCCATCTGCGCAGTCTTGTGCGGAAAATTCAGAATCTGCCAAAGTTTAACGTCAAGAGCCGAGAAGAATGGACAGTGGGTCGAACTGAAGTTTCTTCGAATGCCACTTAGACAGAAACCAAATTACTTCGAATCATATCTGGATCGAATGTGCATAAGTTCGAATGGCGATTAGTCCGAATGCGTTTTACTCCCGGGTGGTTTTTAGATGACTATTAGATCGAATGATTTTATGTCGAATTGCATTTGGATAGAATCTCGTTTTGTCAGAATGTACTTCATACGGCGAATAGACCGAATGTGCATTGGTCCGAATGGTTTTTAGATCGAATGGTTTTTAGATCGAAGTATTTTTTAGTTCGAATGGTGATTGGATCGAATTTTCGGTCTAAAACCATTCGATCCAAAGTACATTCTATCCAGGTGTGTTCCCCCGCTCATTCTATCTCATTTTTTGCTATTAGCCCATAAATCAGGAGAGGTTTATTGTGATAGCCTGATCTGATTTATCTGATTGGACCAGAGTGAATTGTTTTGTGCTTGAGTCACTTATTGAAATATTCATGATCGAAACGATATAAGGTCTTCCTTCAGTCATCTGGATTCGGAAATTGAAGAGGAACATCAATTTTAATGATGCCTAGCAAGAAGAAAAAATATAATGCCAGATTCCCACCTGTGAGTTTCAATAATGATTAGCAGTTTGTTCAGTGTTATTCTTAGCTTATAAAATGAAATTTGGAACAGATATTTTTGCACTTTCACAAACGAAAGTGCCACCCACGGCCAAAACACATGCTACTCCGTGTGTTGTGAATTCGGCCCAGACCTAATTATTGATACAGGCCTATAGCAGTTGTTTGTATGTAAATTCAACTCATCAGAGAGATTGGGTTATTTTGACCCAATGAATTTTCCCATGAACCAACAGTGGAGAATGAGACAGGTATGCATCAGAAAAATATATTTGGTTGGATGTTTTTCTATTGTTTGTTTATTTTACTTGAAAGGAAAAACATTTCACGTTGCCCCATTTCATTTGTTCAAAGAAGAAAAAAGAAACAATCAATTTTTACAAAAGAAGTAAAGTGAAGGATAAGTTATCCACTGGAACAATCAAAACCAACCCTGTTGCCTTTTGCTTCATGCTGGATAAAGTTTTTGATAAAATTCCATGTACCTACTATCTTCCGTTTGTTCCCCCCTGTACCATAAACTGAAAGAATTTTATTCATGGTTATTACCTAGGTATCTAGTTGATGGTGCATTGACGAAACATTTTGTGTTTGCTTGTCATTCGTGTCTGTTGTTGTATTTTTTTTCTTTTCCTTAATGAAAAAAACCGAAATGAGGTATCACTTCGGGGCCAATGATGACTGCATTTTTGCTGATAGTAGTACATGGAAGCTACGCTCTGAGGCCAATAATAAAAAAGGAGGTCCACACAGCAGGTTCAGGAATGCAATACAACGATGTGTGTTTGTTGGAAGACACATGAAACAAGTGCATGAGACAAAACCAAACTCACGGTCCAAAATCACACAAACCAAATTTTTTTTTTGAGAAAAAAAAGTTGATGGTAGGTAGAGGCCTATCCACTTTTCCAGAATCTGCTTTTATGACAGTGACGGAGTCATTAAAAATATGCTTGGCCCAATGATGGGGATTTAAAAAAATTCAAAGCCTTTTCTTTAGGCATTTATCGATTCTGCCAATGGCAGGTATGTTCCCACCAAGGGCAACTTGCTTGAGGAAGTGAAGTGCAAAGATTTGCAGAGAAAGGTCAACACCTCTCAAAGGTTACCTCTCTTGTGAAATAATTGAAAAGACAAGTAGGTAGATATAGGTTTTCCTACCCACCAGAGCAACATGTTTTGGTAACTGGTTGCGAAAAGTTCCACATTCTTTTCATTTCCGACACAGCTAGTATTTCCTGCTTGGGCAAAGTCTAGCTCACTTAGCAGGTAGTTCACTGCGTTCCTTTGCTGCAGTGGAAGCAATGGTTTCACAGAAGTAGGTACCTACCTACTGGAAGAAAAACAAGGACAGAAACACCATCCATGTTGCCATTGCTGGAACTTGTGCATGTTCAATAGTTGAATAATCCAGACATGTCTTCTTGTTCTCGTATTGGCTGCAAACACAAGAAATGGACCCTTTGGAGCTTGGCGAGTGGAAAATTTATCAAAAAGGAAATCTGAAACTGCAGTAATTCAGATAGACTGGAGGGATGCGAATAGGTACCTTACCTAGTTCCGTTTGCAGAGACAACTGCGTCTATTGTTTCAGTGAGTTATTATCCTGTTGTGATTCTTTTCTCTCCTAGGCTCGTATAAAGAAGATCATGCAAAGTGATGAGGAAGTTGGCAAGGTTGCTCAAGCTGTTCCTGTTATCATCTATATCCTTTTTAAAATTGGTTTCGAAAGTTGAGGCTACCCATTGCCCAATGATACTGCTTCTCTTGATTCAGTGCTGCAGAAGCAACACTGTTCAGTTTATTTAGCTTATTTCACTTGGAAGATGAAACGAGCACACTTTCAAGATGCTTAGAGGGAAATTCCTGTAGCAATGGAGTGGTCGAAAACTGTCTGAGCGAGTATAGAAATCAAAGTTTGCTTGCTATTTGAAAATCGGTGTTCGAAGTTCTCGTATTTTCAGTTTAGGTCTTCAAATGCAATAGGTATCTACCTACATCTGTGTGTTTTACGCTGTTCGTAAAAGCATGCCGAACACTGATATCTATCTTTCTTTTAATATGCAAAATGGTGCAAAGCCAATAATTGATTTGAGAAGCCCTTTACAGTTTTGGCAAATTGAATGCCCAAAAATCCTAAAATGGTGGAGATTGTCTCACCTTTGATCCCATTTGACCACTGTCCTGTTCTTTATAGGATCAAAGGTGAGACAATATCTATCAACAATACCCTGTCCAAAGCATGTGCACCTTTTTGTTCCCTGTCCAAAGCATGTGCACCTTTTTGTTAATTCTAAAATGCTCGATCTCTTATTTCGTCAGGTTAACTCAGTGCAATTTCTGGTATATCTGGACTGAATTTTGTCACATTTTGACCTGGAAAACCAAGTGAATATGATAGGTAGCTGAAATGGGAACAGGAGACAACAATTTTGATCTTATGAAATGCCCTGAATCAACAGGCCTGGGTATATCCCTTACCAGAATGAGAGCCCAATTGGAATGACCCTAAACAACGTGGAAAATACCTAGATGCGCAAATGGAAATACCCTGATCCAGAACTGTGATGCATATCACGGAATGTCTCCAAATGAAAAGACAGAAAATGTGAAAAGATGTTTCAGCTGGCCAGAATGAAAATTGCAAGTTAATGCTAACAGGCGACAAAACTTTTTACACACATTCCATCGAGGTTTAAAGATGGCTTCACCTGACTAAATAACCCTCCTGAACAACTGGCAAAGCCTCATATTGCATAGTAAATGGAGGCCTAATGTAATTTCCAATTGCATTGTTTCAATTGGATCTGTGAGCAGACAATGGACAATGTTTCATTGGGCCACTCAACATGTCCTTATTTAGAGCAAGGACATGTGAATAACTTTGAAAGCCCCAAGCTTGGGAATCGGAGCCAAATTTGGTTGCATCGGTCATTGTCGTTCACTCTTGAAGTTCAGCCAGCTACACAAGGCCACCTACTTTAAATGCACTTCTGTCGAGGTCATCCAAAGAAAACCATCTCCGTTATTCAAAGAGATACGATACGATGAAAGAATTGAAGATTATCTTGGTCTGTGCCTGGCTCTATTTCAACAGTGAATGGCAAAGATGGACACAGGTTAAGTGAACTGACGATAGCAAGGCCATTTTATTTTTGGTGCCATACCTAACATGACACATTGTACCTAACATTTCTTTGTCAAGGCATCCAAATATCCATACAACATCCTGATCCGGAATTGTAATGATTTCTTATGGCATTAAAAATAAATGTTGGTGTGTTATCATCGTATTTCTGCGTTGGAACAAATAGGCTATAAGATGTAACTTCCAACGAATTGCAGCTCATTGGAGTTCTTTTGTGATAGGATAGAGTAGGTTACATGTTTTAGCATTGGATGGCATTGCTTGTGTAACGTAACTATTTCATTTTCTTCCTTGACTGATTGATTTCATCATTACCTCGTGCATTGGAACTCTTTGCTGAAGGATTCCTGAAGAAAGCCTTCGATGTTACAGTCGTCAGAAATGCCAAAACCTTGACTCCTTCTCATCTGTAAGCCAGTTAAAACATTCATTTCTTTTCATTGTAAAATATTTTAGGTACCTGTGACCAGTTTGAGTACCGGCAAATATTCTGGCTCTGGCACCGGTAGTCACATCCTTTAGAATTGCAAAAATAGACGCCGTCAAAATACCCAGGTACCTCCTCTTTCACAAGAGCACCAACATTTTAATCTTTGGCTTGAAACTTCATGAGGTGCAAGTTGACGAAAATGTGAGCTTGATCTCATGAGACAAAGGGATCGCACAAATAGATTGATCTCATGAGACAAAGGGATCGCACAAATAGATTAAAAAAAAGAGGTGCAGCGAGTGATGAGGAGGGCGTTCAGCGATGTTCTGGAATTGAATTTGGAGAAAACGCCATCACCGGGGCAACAAGCTTGTCGGGAAACATTGGATACAACGGGGAAATGCAGCTGAGTGCTGCATTTGTTTGTTGCTTGAAATTATTTGTTGTTTGAAAAATGGAATTTGATCATGTGCATTATCAATGGTAAAAACGAGTCGTTTGACATTGGAATGGACAAATTACTTGACGCAAAAAAAGCGAAGATGCCTTTCACAATGCAACACAACATTACGTACCTGTTTGGTCTGACAATACATTCATTGTTGCTAGTTTCCACACTTTTTTGTCAGATTGGCGATTTATTCACGTTTCATCGTTGTGACGTGTGACCACTGCAGGCGGAAGTTCTTCGAAGCGTCATTGGGGAGTCTTACGTGTTTGTCCCTCAGGACCTGTGGGACCCTGTGTCATGCGGGTCCAGAATCATCCAGTCCCACAATGAGGTCACATGGAAATTTTTGATGAAGTCCCACGAGGTTAACGGACGATTTTTGATTGGTCCATCGGTCACATCAGGTCAAAGGAAACATTTTGATGGGGTCCTACATGGTCCCTGGTGATCACATGAGGTCTCATGAGACCTCATGTGGTCACATGGAGCTCAAAGATGAGGTCAATGATTTTATGGGGTTACATAAGGTCCAAAATGAGGTCAAATTTTGCACTTTCAAAGGATCCCATGAAGTCCTGTATAGTCTCGTAAGGTCTATTAGGGTCCCATGAGGTCCTGTATGGTCTAAGAGGCTACCACAAGGTCAAATTCCATGAGGCCTCATGGCAGTACGATGAAGACAAAATAAAGCAATTTGTCCCATGACAGCCGTGAGGTCAAATAAAGCATTTTTGATGGGACCGCGTAAGGTCCTGTGTGGTCACATTTGGACTTCAGAGGGTCCTTTTCCACAGGGTTCAATGTGGTCAAATGAAATTTTAGATATAGGTAGATTCCCGTTGTCCTTCGTGGTCAAATAAAATAATTTGGCGGTGTCATCTAATGTCTTCTAATGTCCTATCGATGTGGTCCCTTAATGTCTCCTGAGGTCAAATACCAAAATTCCTTAAGGTACCTCAAGGTCCTATGTGTCCATAGGCAGCTCCCATGAGATCGATAAAGCATTGGATGGGGTCCCATAGGACACCATAAGTACCCAAATGAGTTCAAACAAAGCACTTTGGATTGGTTCAAAAAAGGTCCGTGGCAGGAAAAAACAATTTTGATGAGGTCCTTCACGGTCCCATTTGTTCCAAGAGTGTTTCATATTCTCGTAAGGTCCCATGTTTCTTCAACCCCAAAAGGGATAGATGAACTTACACAATGCAATGTGTTCACTAGCACGCTTTTCATGGCTAAATGCGTGCATTGCATTCTCTCTGATTCTTCTTTTTGCCCTGGTGATGGACTACGGAGAAAAAGCGAGCAGACAACAGCAAAACGATGCCAGTGGTCCTCAAAATTATATTAATCTCTTTAGGATAACCACTCCTCACCACACAGAATTTCATTTGATACTAGAGTGAAATATGGGCCAATGGATTGTTGGTGGCAATTTGTGTAAATTTTTAGCTTTTTTTGGAGTACATACCTACCTGGTGGACTGTTGCTTTATGTTTCCCTTGTTTGCTTTTTGTGGGATGATATCAGTTTTGAATTAATGCTTATTCAAAAATGCTTGTTTTAACCATTCCAGAAAACAATGTATTTTGGCAGAAAGACGATTTGATTTCCTAAAGGACTTAGTCAAGGGCATTTCCGATGTCCAGACGGAAAGTGATGAGAATGTCCCATCTGGATCTGGTTGCAGCAGTCCGGTTCAATGCAGCAATCAACAGCTTGATAGCGGAGTCACATCCACGGCAATGGAGTCACGAGCAAATCGGAAAAGGCATGGCTTGACTTATGACTTCATTTTTTTGCAGTGTAGGTCTGGCAGATTTATATACATGGATGCTGGCCTGGCACTCTAGTTGCTATTCCAGTGCCAATTCAATTTTTCTCTTGCTCTCTCAACTCCTGTTCCAGTCCAGTCAGCAGAACCTGTCTGAAGTCAGCAGGGTGCAGGGCCTGTTTGAAGTCAGCAGGATGCGCCAGTCCGATCCGAAGTCAAGCTGGGGGGAGTTTAATAAAACTGCCTGCACATTTGTTATTTTGGCTTGTCCCAGCATTGTCAAGATCAATATACTGATCGTTGATTCCAATCTCAAGATGCGTAAGGTCAGCATATCCCCCAACTATCAGCTGGCACTATTTCATAACGAGCGGCTGGAGCTGTCAATCACTCCGCTATCTTGTCGATATTCATCATTGGCTGTTATTCTATCTCATTCGAAGTTACTGGTTTCCAGGGATTTCATTCTTGTGCCAATTATCATCAGCTTGATCGAAGAGATATGTCGTGGTTTGCCACAAGAACTGAGCACTGGCCAAGTGAAAACATAAATTTGGAAAAGATGGCATGTTCAAAAATCTTCTTCACTGCATAAGACAGGTGACCAGTGGAAACCTGTCCCACTTCTGCCGAAAAATTCGAAAGATTCTCACTTTTGAGGTGAATCACTTACATCTTTGCTGCATGTTTTTTGGGTGCCGCAGCAGGAAAGTGACGATGAAAGGCTGTGGTTTCGGGAGTCCAGATGTTGCTACAAAAAATGGTACATTATCTAGTCGGATGAAGTTTGTGAACTTCTAGAATTGGTGAAGATCATCCATCAGTTGGATTTGGTGGCTGAAGTTGTAACTAGAATAGGCCTAGGTTTTTTTTACAAAATAAAACATGTTTTTATTTTTGTCATACCTATGCCAAATGGGTATAAAAATGGCCAGCCCATATGCCAAATTTAAAAGCATTGGGCAATTGAAGATTCAGACCACACTGTGTCTGCTGATGTATTTCAAAAATCAAACTCCGTATGGGGCCATATGATCTCCATTGCCACTGGGCCTCAGTGAGTACGACATTTTGCCCTGTTCCTTGTCCTGTTGCCATTAAAATTCCAGCCTCTATGAAGTGCTGATGCAATGCAAAGCCTTTGCACGTTGTAGACAGAGCATAGAGGATAAAGTATTGCGACTCCGCGTAGCCATCTTGAATTTTAGTTCTATGGAGAAATCCAGAAGATGGCAGTGCGAGCGTTAGCGATGAAAGAAGTCGCAACTGGACGCCTGCACTGCCTGTATTCGGGCCGAGTTTAGTCACCTGTTTGGGCGTTTTTCTCCACGAACTGGATGAACACCATGAGTGGTGAACACCAAAAGTGTCAATGATGGTCAAAGGTGGTCAATGCTTGTCAATGATGGTCAAAGGTGGGCAATGATGGTAAAAGGTGCCAATGATGCTCAAATGTGGTCAACGGTGGTCAATGACTGTTCAAGGTGGTGCATGATGGTCAAAGGTGGTCAAGGGTGGTCAATTCTTGTCAATTATGGTCAAACGTACTCAAAGGTGGTCAATGATGGCCATAGGTGCCAACTGCCAATGATGATCAATGATGGTCAGGGTGGTCAAGGGTGGTGAAAGGTGGTAAAGGATAGTCAATGATTGTCTAAGGTGGTCAGTGGTGGTCAAGGGTGGTCAAGTGGGTCAAATATTAAGTCAAAGGTGGTCAAAGATCCTATAATGATGGCCAGATGGTCCAAGGTGGCCACCTTTGACCACCTTTGATCACCTGCTTTCACCATCATTGACACCTTTGACCATCATTGACAACCATTGACCACCTTTGACCACCCCTGACCATCTTTGACTACGCTTGACCACTTTTGACCCCTTTGACCATCATTGAAACCATTGACCACCTTTGACCACCACTGACACCTTTAACCATCATTGACCACCTTTGACCATCATTAACAACCTTTGACCATCACTGACACCTTTGACCATCATTGACAACCATTGACCACCTTTGACCACCCCTGACCATATTTTACAACGCTTGACCACTTTGACCCTTTGACCATGACCACCTTGACCATAATTCACACCGTTGACCATCATTGACAACCATTGACCACCCCTGACCATCTTTGACAACGCTTGACCACTTTTGACCCCTTCGACCATCATTGACACCATTCACCACCTTTGACCATCACTGACACCTTTAACCATCATTGACCACCATTGACCACCTTTGACCATCATTAACAACCTTTGACCATCACTGACACCTTTGACCATCATTGACAACCGTTGACCACCTTTGACCACCCCTGACCATCTTTGACAACGGTTGACCACTTTTGACCCCTTCGACCATCATTGACACCATGACACCGTTTGACCATCACTGACCACCTTTAACCATCATTGACCACCTTTGACCATCATAACAACCTTTGACCATCACTGACACCTTTGACCATCATTGACAACCATTGACCACCTTTGACCACCCCTGACCATCTTTGACAACGCTTGACCCCTTTGACCACCTTTAACCATCATTCACACCATTGACCATCATTGACAACCATTGACCACCCCTGACCATCTTTGACAACGCTTGACCCCTTTGACCACCTTTGACCATCATTCACACCATTGAAACCGTTGACACCTTTGACCACCCCTGACCATCTTTGACAACGCTTGACCACTTTTGACCCCTTTGACCACCTTTGACCATCATTGACACCATTGACCATCATTGACCACCTTTGACCATCACTGACACCTTTGACCATCATTGACCACCATTGACCACCATTGACCATCATTGACAACCTTTGACCATCACTGACACCTTTGACCACCATTGGCCACTTTTGACCACCCCTGAGTCCACCTTTGACCACTTTGACCCCTTTGACCATCATTGACACCATTGACCATCATTGACCACCATTAACCACCTTTGATCACCCTTGACCACCTTTGACCACCATTGACCACCTTTGACTATCATAGACCATCATTGCGACTACCATTGACCGCTATTCACCACCCTGGACCACCCTTGACCTCCATTGACATAATTCGCCACCATTGACTGTCATTGATCACCACTGACCACCACTGAAGAACTTTTGCTAAACACAAAAAGTACGACAACTCATTGCTGCGTTTTCCCCAACGCACTCCATATGAACCAATCTCACTGCAGAACGACACATGTGCATCAATTCAGACCGCGCTCCATCATCGCTATCGACGGTGGCGGCGCACTGCAGCCGGTTACAGGAAACTCAGCGCATCGCGGAGTCGGAATACTTTATCCTCTATGCTCTGTTGTAGAGTTCTATTGCCCCGTTCAGACCGTTTTAGGTTTAAGGTTGTTGGTATAGCCCTTAAGCGGCCAACTGCGAAAGTAATTTTTGGATTCTTTTGCATGCACTTGACACCAAATAATTTATTTACATGTGGTGCAAACAATTTGTCAACCTTGTCCTGGTGGTTCAAAAGCATACGATTTCGGTGCGATGCGCATTTAATTTAAATCTAAGCAACTGCTTGACTAAATATTGTGATAAAATCTGATGTTGGTACTCCTGAAATAACTGAACGAAACTCTGAACTGAAATGAACCAAGTTTAGACAAGGTTCATTGAAATTTTCAATCCATTGAATTTGTTTTTTTTTTTTGCTAAAATGGTAGCAATTTGAAAAGTCCATGGTCATTTTTCACGGGACATCACAATGAACTGTGCAAAATTTCAGCCACCTTGACAAAGATCGGCTGAGATCTATTCAAAAATTGGCAAACACAAGGTTAAAGATAATCGCAATTTAAAAAACTATCAATTTCTGTCCGATTGTAAAAACCTGCCATTTCTGGTGGTGACTCACCCACCGAAATACCTGAAACTTGTGTCACTTCTTGTTGGATCTCGATGAACTAAAGACCAAAGTATTCCAAAAAACTGAGCCGTTGCTCACAGCAAGACATCTGAAATGAAAGTGTTCATTTTTCTTTTTTAATGGGGGGGGGGGTTATTCTTCTACGTTAAGAGAAGAGACTCACAAAAAATAGAGGGACGCTACAATGATTGGGTGTGCGTCTTGCCTTTTGACTTGAGTCTCGTGTCCTTCTAAATGCAATCCAGTCATGTTTGTGGTCATCGGAATTTTGTGTCGCTTTATAAAAGAGACATCGATAACATTTTGTATTTTCTGCAGAACGGTGGCAAAGTGTTCAAAACCGAAATCTCTTTCTCCGCCAACCGAGTCAGATGATGAGGACATCGAAATCGATGATTTAAATGGGAGTCATACGTCGGAAGCTGAAGATCTGAACCATAATAATAATAACAACAACAACAGTTCCAGTAACAGTAGTCTTAACAAAGCCGGCAATGGAGAAATCTCATCGTCTGCAAAGCGGAAAGCAGGCAAACGTGCCAAGCTTAGGTATGGTGTTTTGTGTGCTGTTTACGAAATAATGCAAAGTCCTCTTTTCAGCAAGCAGGGTGTCTAGTTTATTTAAAACTTATTTCCAAGTATACGTGTGGTGCCCTTTACACATTGGGCACCTTCCGACGGTGATAGGAAGCTGTCAGCGAGCGTGGTGTTGGCGTTTGTGTTGACCGATTAGTTACACTGTTACGAGGTTTGGGTTTGCAAACTGAAAAGACCGACTTTCCCATCTTTTTTCGTCTTTTCTCATCTCAAAAGACACCATTTCCCTGAGCCGGTAAAGCATTCATTGGTGATGTTGATCGAGTTGGGTTCTGTTGAGTAAATTGGGCCCCGACGAGTCAGTTTAGTATTTGAAAGTTGCTCAATAACATAGGATGGTCGTCTTTGCTGCGATGGATTTCTTGCAATGCTGTTGAAAAAGTGTGAGTTGCGAAATGAAGTTGCATCAAAGAAGTTGAAGTTGAATTAATAAGTTGCTATACAGCTCTGTCAGGGTTTTGAAATCCAATAACAGCTGTTTCATGTCTGAAGAGTAGGAATAGACGAAAGGAAAAGTGGAATCTTGGAGGGTTGTTTTAACTTACAACCACTGTTGCGTTCTTCTGGGACCTTATTCAAATCAACTTTCTAAATTTTGAAACATAACGATTTTAGCTGGTTGGAAGCAGACCGCTTGCAGGATGACAATAGGACAAAAGTTATAATTCAAATTCCAGATTCGATTGCTGATGAAGGAAGTGTTCTGAAACAGATGCGTGAAGGTGAAGAATCAAGTCACCTTTATTAGGGTGCAATGACTGCTAAGTTAAAGGTGCCAGGTTCAAATCCTGATGCAAAATTTTCAAAATTGATTGTTCATTGAAGTCGGTTGATGAAGCTGTAACTATTAAACCACAGTTTTCAAATGTTGATTATTCGCAGGTTGCATGAGAAATTTTGTGGGCTTGTTGTTCTGTTGTCTCAATTTCAAGAACACTCTGTCGTCATGCTGTAGAGAACAGAATTTTTCTTCCTGAGGAACCGACATTATGTGCGTATTATTTTTTGAAACCGCAATTTTGTACTTTCTTCATCAAGGGTTTTTAAACCAAAATTGGCCATTCACAGATGGTACACGGCTCCTCCACCCTCCACCGATAAAATGGACAAAAACTTAACATAATAAATGTGTAGAAAAAAAATAAAAGGAACCACGCGAAAACCTTTCGATTCATGAACGAATGACTCGCAGGACTTTTGAGGCGGTCAGAGGTGCCTCTGTTTTACATTGCTCAGGCTAAGGGTGGTGAACTCCTGCCATCATCCTGCCGACATCTTAATTTAGCAGGTTGATTTGAGCAAAGAAAATGAAAGTTAGCAGGACTTTAGCAGCTACTAAGCTCAGTATGTTGATTTGAATAAGGTCACTGGGTTCTTCTGCATTTTCTCACCACATTTTGTGCCTTATCTTACAATTATTTTCAATGGAAAACGTTGAACTCCTTGGGAAAAAGCGAGAGAGTAGAACTCATTTTAGCATCAGATAATGTGGGTGGCGGCACAGCAGGTAGGTACCTATTAAAGTTTAGGTGCTGCTGAGAGGCTATTGGTTTTCGGGTTGATTCATTATTTTAAAAGCTCCGTCCTTCCTTAAGACCGTGAGCATGCCAATGGGGAAACATTTTTTTCAATGATTGTCCAATGGAGTTGGACAATCATTGATTGAGTGATTTTATTCTTCTCTATTCTTTTTATTCTTCTACATTGCTCCTTACTCATTGCACGGACTGGCATCCCGAAGATTCGGGGCTGTCCGCAGGGGCTTTTTTCGGGAGCTTTTTTCCCCCGTCGAGACCAGCGTCGATCCCGGCTCCGGATCCTGAACTCTGTTGCTCGTGACCAGGTACGAGGAGTGACTATGAACTATGAATATGGTTGTCCAATGGAGTTGTGCCTTTGTAATTCTGTTACACAAGAACAATGAAAAGAAACTTCACTCACTTCTTGATCAATTTCGTATGACACATTGCCTGCATCATCAGTCGGACTGAAGTGAACGTCCTTGTAGCAGACGACATCACAAGTTGGATGTATTTCATACTTCATACTCAGAAATGTGCAGGGATTGAATTCTTTAGTTCTGATGGTTTCTTCTGCTGTTGGGGGAGGGAATGTGAACTTGCTGGAACGGAAAAGGAGTTGCCAAGCCTGGTTTAGGCAGGCTCCAACTTTGTGGTTGAGGGTGTTGTTGTCTGTGAGAATCTCGATGCCCCTCTGGTGCATCTGGTGAATGTCGTAGGTGGGTTTGCTGGAAATGGTGACTTCATTCCATCTAGGTGTATGCTTTGTCTCCCTAACATGCTGGGCCAACGCCAAGGCAAGTCCCGAGGTGCTCCTTTTCTTCGTGTCATATTTGTGGTGCTGTAATTTAACTTTGGTAAATGCAGCTTGGTCTGGCTGATGTAATGGGATGCAGATTACTCCTGGTTTTCTTGGATGAGGTGTCGGATCCTTCTGCTTGTTGAAGAACAAGCCAATCTTTCTGGGTGGGATGAAGATGATGTTGTTATTGAGCTCTCGTTGGAGAATGCTGGAGTTGCTGGCTATGACAGGGGTGAAATGGTAGGAAGGTAGTTGCAAGAGCTGTGTCGGGGCCTTCTTTATGGGCTTTGGGACGTTCGCTTTATTTAACAGCTGTCGGATGAGGACCACACTTAAACCATTGCGTTATGCAGCTGTTTTAATGTGTTCCAACGTCTTCTGATTGAAGATTGCTGAGCTGTTATTAAAATGGTTATTTGGTGGATATTTAAATGTTATTTAAATGGTTATTAAATGTTAGATAAAGCTCTGTGTACCAATCGCAAGCCCTGGACCACTTCTTGAGGTATCTCTTCGCCCTCAAGAAACAGTCCTGTGGACTGATTCTTGAGAAACAGTCCTGTGGACTGATTCTTTTGGCCGTACATCAGTCCTGTGGACTGATGTACGGCCAAAAGGAAGACTGTCTTCCAGATGTCAGAACTGTAAAGTTCCAATGTCATTTTTTCCAAGTCATGTCAGATGAATAGCAACAAGTGGATGATAAGATTTTGGTTGTTTTTGGCAAATCCACCTCATAAAAAACAACACATGCACAAAAGAAATCGTTTATGAAACTAATGGACATTCCAGTATGATCTAAGCAAATAGAATATCTTGCTGGCATTTTTATCATCATTGTCTTACCAATTTGGATGGGGGGCAGAAATTTGAAAATCATTTCGGCCAATAAAAACTTCCTGCTGCTGCTGCCAGAATGCATCATCATTCAAAACTGTAATTTTGCATTCAACAATTGTAATTTTGGCCTGTTTTTTTTTTTAATCTCGGTCCCTTACTTTTCTGTTTTTGCTTTAGGCCATCGGTCAGCGCACCAGGCAACTACTGCTCGAAGGAGTTGAGTCAGTGTCCTGACCTCACATTGGTCTCAGCTCCCCATTCACCGCATGGAGCGAGAAAGCCCTCAAGTGTCAGTCTGAGTGGAAGTTCGCTTGATCCAAACGGTCAACGGGAGAATGACCTGTCTCCTCACCCATCCAATGTCGCTTTCCCGCAGGCGTCCCTCTTTCCCAACTTCTACAAGCAGGGAATGTCTCCCACGTCGACGCCGGAGACTCCCCAGATAACAGTCAACATACTGGGCGAATCGGTTATCGTTCCCAGCAGCCAAAATTTATACTCGTCACAGAAGCCAAGCGATTGTGGATCTGCTTGGCCCGCCTCGAGACCCAGTGTTATTCAGTCACCTCTTTCAATTAACAATGGAACTCATGGAGCAAATATCTCAGTTACAATTGGAGTTCCTCTACCGCAAACGTCACCACCCGGCGACTTTGAGACGGCTACTAAAGTGGAACTTAGTAAGCACCCTGTGATAAATAATAAGCATTGCTCATTGAGTCATAATGATGACGATGATTATGACACATAAATGCCGAGTCATTGTCAAGCGGGTGTTTGTTGCAGACGTATGCCATGCCGAGGAGTGCTCTGATGGACCTCTAGCCAAGAATTCTTTTTTGCATCCTGTTGCTTGCATGCTTATTTTCTCTTGCTGTAATTTCATTAATCGGAATAAAATCGGGAGTTTTTGCTCAATAGGTGGGGCCACAGTTTGCATCTGGAACGCAAGGGCATGAAGATGCGGGCCCAAAGAGAAAACTGGAATCGAAGAAAACAAAAAAGTAGAAAAGGTTCTTGCATGAAATATGATAGGAATTTGGGCATCTCTTCACTCACGCAAAAATATCGGTGCTTTGTTGATGTCATGGGAACAATCCCTCAGCTGAACTGAGAAAGCTAATCAAATCAGTGGTTCCAGCTTCCTGCATTGAGGTCACATCACATTCGGGTCTGTGACCGGAGCTTGGAACGACACACCTAATTTGGGTTGCTTTTCCATGATTTCAGCAGTGTTCAGTTAAACAAGAATTGGAATGCTTTCACTACATTCTTCATTTTTCTTTAATGCCATTTTCTGGCATATCAAGACAAGTGAGGGGAAGGGCAGATGTGCATGCAAAATTTGGATATGCTGGTAATGTCCACCTCACTTAGGCATGTCATGCGGTCTTGTGCCTCGTGTGTCATTTTTTGTTTGGCTCATCAGAATGAAAAGAAATTTGTAAGTTTGACACTGTGGGTCTGTTGGGACCAAAAAGTGATGCTAGCTGTCCCCAATTGGAAATATGCACAACATCCATTTTCATTCCATTTCCCTGAACATGTCTGCTCTGGGTTGATATGCTGTGGTTGTTCTTGCCTTCGCTTGTCGCTTGGTCTTCAGGAGGCAATTGCCCCGTGGAACAAGGGTGCACTTGTGGAATTTTTTGAGAAATGAAAACCAGAATATGTTTTCCAAATAGAGAAACCGTAATCATACTCATTTTTTCTCCTCAATCTGTCGCTCAAGTTATTCCAAATGATTTGTAAATCAGGAGTTATTCTAATGTTCCATGGGAAAGTTGTTCCAAGCCGGGAGTTATTCCAATGGCTGCTGTGGTGCCAAGTGAAGGCGTTCCATCTTGGAATAGCTTCC
Organism: Sinentomon sp. SZTP_YWyxl; assembly: GCA_030068105.1. Classification (NCBI taxonomy): domain Eukaryota; kingdom Metazoa; phylum Arthropoda; class Protura; order Sinentomata; family Sinentomidae; genus Sinentomon; species Sinentomon sp. SZTP_YWyxl. The sequence continues at coordinate 28,833 of JASGXE010015132.1, read as the reverse complement.
AATTTCTCACGACACCTGTGGGGCTGAAATTTCCCCAACACTGGTTCCCCACAGCAATTGGATACCGACATGACGCTATGAATGAAAGCAATTTTTTGACTTTCTGACGTCACCTTTTGCCATTTTTTTTTTTTTTTCTTTCTTGGCAGCTGCTGCACTCGATACTTGCTTCTTTTTCGTGTATTTATTGATGTTTTTTGACTTTAGATTGATTTTCAATGCACCTGGCATTGTTTTGCTGTAGGTAACTCATTGTAGAACCTTTGCTGGGAACTGACTGAAATGATTTCATGTCTGTAAAGTGTGTTTCTTTATAGATGTTCTCGTGTGTTTTCATTCTCTTATTATGTCTGGCCTTTTTTCTGGGAAATGGCAGCTCCCAATTAATCTTCTCTTCTTTGCGTTTTTATCTTGAGGATGTTCTTGGGTGCTGTTTTGAGGGCATTTGGGTGACTTCGCAAGGTTATCCTGATAAAAATATGTCCTTGAAATGCCCACTCTTCTGTTGAATCACAGTTTGTCCTTGAAACGCCCACTCTTCTGTTGAATCACAGTTTGTCCTTGAAATGCCCAATCTTCTGTTGAATCACAGTTTGTCCTTGAAATGCCCACTCTTCTGTTGAATCACAGTTTGTCCTTGAAACGCCCACTAAACCTCAGTTTGTCATTGAAACGCCCACTCTTCTGTTGAATCACAGTTTGTCCTTGAAACGCCCAATCTTCTGTTGAATCACAGTTTGTCCTTGAAATGCCCACTCTTCTGTTGAATCACAGTTTGTCCTTGAAATGCCCACTCTTCTGTTGAATCACAGTTTGTCCTTGAAACGCCCACTCTTCTGTTGAATCACAGTTTTGTCCTTGAAACGCCACAAAATCACAGTTTGTCCTTGAAATGCCCACTCTTCTGTTGAATCACAGTTTGTCCTTGAAATGCCCACTCTTCTGTTGAATCACAGTATGTCCTCGAAACGCCAATCTTCTGGTGAATCACAATCACAGTTTGTCCTTGAAACGCCCACTAAACCTCAGTTTGTCATTGAAACGCCCACTCTTCTGTTGAATCACAGTTTGTCCTTGAAACGCCCACTCTTCTGTTGAATCACAGTTTGTCCTTGAAATGCCCACTCTTCTGTTGAATCACAGTTTGTCCTTGAAATGCCCACTCTTCTGTTGAATCACAGTTTGTCCTTGAAATGCCCACTCTTCTGTTGAATCACAGTTTGTCCTTGAAATGCCCTCTTCTGTTGAATCACTGTTTGTCCTTGAAATGCGCACTCTTCTGTGAACACAGTTTGTCCTTGAAATGCCCACTCTTCTGTTGAATCACAGTTTGTCCTTAAATGCCCACTCTTCTGTTGAATCACAGTTTGTCCTTGAAATGCCCAGTCTTCTGTTGAATCACAGTTTGTCCTTGAAATGCCCACTCTTCTGTTGAATCACAGTTTGTCCTTGAAATGCCTACTCTTCTGTTGAATCACAGTTTGTCCTTGAAATGCCCACTCTTCTGTTGAATCACAGTTTGTCCTTGAAATGCCCACTCTTCTGTTGAATCACAGTTTGTCCTTGAAATGCCCACTCTTCTGTTGAATCACAGTTTGTCCTTGAAATGCCCACTCTTCTGTTGAATCACAGTTTGTCCCTGAAATGCCCACTCTTCTGTTGAATCACAGTTTGTCCTTGAAATGCCCACTCTTCTCTTGAATCACAGTTTGTCCTTGAAATGCCCACTCTTCTGTTGAATCACAGTTTGTCCTTGAAATGCCCACTCTTCTGTGGAAGTAGTTGGACCTTTTCGACGGTTCTCACTCGCCTGTGCAACCTTTGGCCAGGCCGATTTTTTTCACCAAAATGTTTGCCACCAAAAGGTTTGATTGGTAGACAGTCGGCACACAGTTTTTGCTTTGATCCGATTGATTCATGTGTATACTGGCGGCGGAAAAAGATTACCCATACATGTGAAAAATCTTCATTCTTGAGATTTTAGCAAAAACTCCATGCTGTAGATATAAAAGATCCTCTTTCATCACTAATGTCAAAATCTGACACCACTTGAAAGCTCCGTTGCAATTTGGCGCTTTAATTTCTACCAAATGCATAAGAGTAAAAAGAAAGAAAAAAAAGTTTCGGAGGCAACAGTTAGATGGGAAAAACACATGTATGAGTAATCTTTTTCCGCCGCCACTATACACGTCTCCTGTTGTTCGAACAATTATAGTTCTGAAATTCTCAGGCAAAGGCTTTCTTTTTTGTCCTTATCTTTCTCTCGTTTGACGTAGCTAGTTTGTTTCTTGAGAATTATCTGCCTGTGTGTTTTTGCGTAATAACATTATCCTAGCTAGGTGAATTGAATTTGTTTGTTTTGTTTTTATGCTGGGGCATTCAGCATCTCTGGACTCGATTCAGTCGATTTTTGTCGTTAACCTACTTCTTTTTGTCATCCTCGGTTTTGTACAAATACAGTTGCGATTTTACATGTGTATTGTTTGTCTGTTATAATTCCTAAGCCAGCCTTGACGTTTATAAATATATGTAACGTGTTCACATGACGTGTGTAGATTACATTTCACGTAAATTTCACGTCTTACCAAACTCAAAGGAATTGAGCTCATTAGAAGGATCAGTGGAAAGATGGAGTGGAGGGTTCTTAAGCTTGAAAAAGATTGTGCCTATCGAGCTAGTTTCATGATATTTATCCCTATATTTATCTACAATTGTTGAAAATCTTGTTCCCGTGAAGGGATGATGTTGGTCCCATCCTTGGAATAGGCCAGTCCGTTCAGAGGACGGAACTGACCATGATGTTCACGCAGCGTGAGCATGATTTAACAACTGTGGAGAGGGATAGATGTTGGAACTCACCTTGCAAATGTCATCTCAAACATCATATCGTAGTGAGACTGGGTTTTGTTGTGAGTGAGGAGATTGCACTTTTGGTTTGGCCAGTTTATGTGGGCTGGTAGGTTGAAATTTCTCAGTTTTGGTTGCAAAAATCACTTTTGAGGAAAAAAGTACATCTTATCGCTTGGACCAAGCTTTGCAATTTTGGTGCCGCGTATTTTTTGATATTTTCACTCATTCGCAGTGTGTTCGGCCGATCCGACAAAACAGCCTCCGCCTATGTCTCGGTGGTGGTTGGTTCATGTTTTGAAAACGAATATCTTGGAATGGAATTTTGCATTGGGTGTGTTTGCTTTGGTTTCGGTTATGTCCGCCTAAAGGTCGTAGATGTTTCTGGATTTGTGTTGGCTAGTCATCATAACACACTTTTTCATAAAATTGTAGAAATTCGAATTCCTATTCACAAGCATGTCGAGTATTCTCTGGAGTAACCACTGGCTGTTTAAATTGTGTGTTATTTGTAACTCGTGGTCTATGTAAGTAAGCTCGTTACGTTGGTAAGGTATCTTAGTAATCCTAGGCATTCTTTGTGAAAAGCTTTTGCTTACGTTTTAATTTGGTCCATGGCAGGTGATTTTGATTCGAAAAATTGGGTGTTTTGCACAGTTCTTTTAAAATTTGTTCCAAATTTCTGAGAAGGCCTGTTGCGTGTTTTCAGGCTGGTCCACGTTCTTGGACTTAACGAGTTCACACTGCGTGTCCCAAAATCATGGCTCTTTTTGCAAGGTTTTCTAAAATTGTGTGGTTGTTTCATTCACCAAGTGGCTGAATTTTCTCATCGTTTCTCGTTTTCGATATTCTCAATGGCTGCATCTCAACCCAGATTGCTGAAGCTGGTGTATGAGTGAAGCTGGCACAAGTTTCGGGTTTTCTGATGTTGAATATTGGAAGACCATTTGTGAAACAGGAACAATCGTAGATGGATTGATTAGTCGTCGGGTGCTTGTGTGGCTTGGGTCTGGTTAAAACAGGCCATTGGGATCCACAGCTGACAATAGCATTGGCAGACGACAAAGCATTTGTGTCAGCTTCTGTGTTGATTGCAGAGACTGGGAACAATCACTAATCAAAGTCACGCCTGGTGCCGAAATGCAGTAAAACTATTTGGCGATGAGATGACAGATAGCCAGGAAACTTGCCAATGAATGATCCCCGACATTCATGTTGGTGAGGTCTGCTTTCTTTGATTTGAAGTTAAACCAGTTGAAACTGCCGACGCTGCCCATCCGTAATAAATCTGCAGATTGAAATTATTGAAATAAAATGATATTTTTGAAACTCGGTTCTGTGCATCTTATTTCCACCAAACCAACTTATCATTTGTACTTTTTGACAATTTGGAAGCTTCAGAGCAAATAGATTATCTTTATCTTTATCTAAAAAAAAGGGAATAAATTTTCCTTTTGTATTTTGTACCCCTGGATTGGATGACTTTCTCAAGTTTCAAGACTTGATACTCCAATCCAGGGGTCGAAGTGTCGTCAGCAAAACTTGACATCCTATCCCGCAGTGGTTTTAGAGAATTGCTGGGGTCACTGAAATGCTGCTGGCAGAACGAATACCGGTCTGCACACACCCCAGTAAACATTTTTGGTCCATGGGCAAGGTAGGTATGGAATTATGGGTTTAGCAACAACGAACTATTCACATTGGTAATTGTTGCTTCATACCCACAGATTGTCAGTTCCAATGTATTTGTGAATACGTTGGATGAACAGAACACACTGTCAGATACGTTCATGAAAGTTATTATTGCTCTTTGGCAGACCTTCGAATCACATTTTTTTTATCATTTCAATGCTGGATGTTTTGCTTCGAATCGCTGCTGTTTGGCAGGTGTGTCGAAAGTGATCAAATTTACACTTCACATTCCTACACAAGCCATTTCCCCCATGACACCAGGAGTCAGTAAAATGTTGGACAAGATGTGCATGTTGGCTGAAAAACCTTGTTACGTGCAAAGTTTGCTGTCTTGTTTTGATTGCCTTTGTCACCAGGCATATCATTTCGAGGGGAGGGCATGAGGCAACGGTCCCCTGGCAGGAAATCACCACCAAGCAGGCAGTTCGTTTGCCCTTCCCTGGCCTGAGCTTTTGGCTCGCCCTGGTGGAAATTTGGCCTCTGGAACACCAATATTGCATGCACCCAAGGTGGCCCTAAAATGTCACCTCTTAAGCATCGGGGGTTGGTTCCACCTCAATACCCCCTTCCAGGTGTTCAGCCTCTTGGCTGATTCACGCTGTGTATACTTCAGGATTGGCCCTTCCCTGCAAGCATCTCGAAACTACTCATTTTCATCCGGGGGCAAACTTCTTTTCCGACACGTGGTTCTGACATCACTGTTTCATTTTCATTTCTGGAATGGATATCATCTACGAATGGATAAGGCTCACTCTTCTCACCAGAAATGGTAAATGTTGATAAACCCATTCGTGGTGCACGTGCTTCAATTGTCATTTCTGGAACTATGTCAGGCCACAATTCCAGCTACTAGATTACCCCGAGCGACGGAAAAATCGCAAACTTAGCCTTTGATCAGGTTGTTGTTCAAAAATCAACCCTGCATGTGATTTGAGGTCTCCAAAACTTCAGCGATGTTGCCTGGGCTTGACTTCGCAATTCTCGCATTCGCTCCTTTCCAGCCTGGAAAGGGGCGAATGCGAGGAGTGCGAAGTCAAGTGTAACCGGAAGAGGTTAAAATGCGCCTGATGGTTGACACAGTGGAGCTGGTTTAAAGTCGAAACTGCATAACTGGACACCTCGTTGCCTTGTTTGGAGACATTCAAACACCAGAGGTTCTTGACACTGTTCTTGTCGGGAATTTCAATGCCAGTGTGAGCAATTATCTGGGATGACACGCTTTTGTCTCAATGATTGTGAAGGGCAATGTGTCCTAATGGGCCAATGAAATTGCCAGGCTAGAACAGTCTGGGCGTCCCAAAAAGAGAGACAAACCGGGATTTTTTCTGAAATTGCCCAAATCGGATACCTCTGGTTCCAGTGCCATTGATAATATTGTTTTGAGGCACACAACCAAGGGCCATCATTGGGGTAATATCGCAGCAAACCGCACATGAACACCACAACGTCTCTTTCGTTTTCTTGTTGAGTTGCAAGTTCTTTGTTTTTTTCGAAAGCTTGAAAGAGCAGAGGTGAACCAAGAGTGCGTTTGGGTGCAGGCTGCGCTCCACTCCGCACCAGGTTCAAAGATACAGCAGAAAGTATCCGACTGACCACTTTTATTATGCTTATTAAAAGTGCATTTTCATATTTTGGTACATACAAGTGACACATTTTTCCGTTCAAAACTACAAGGAAACCTTGTTTTCTTATTAAAACGACGGGTTTATCCATTGTTGCAGGAATTCTGGTTTCTCGAAATCACACTTAGAGCTTGCTTATTTTGTATCTTCATATGGAACATTGGAATAAGCTGAGCAAGTGTGCACAGCTTGGTGGTTTTTTGGTCCACAAGTACCCAGTAAATAATCATGGAGTCTCGCAGATCGCAAGAATCACTTCTTTGGAATTTCAAACGAAAAATTGAGACACGAAAGGGGAAGTCTCATTGAAAAAATGTTGAGAAATGTGTGTCGTTTAATTTTACTCGATGACAGATTTTACTCGATTCGGATAGTATCAATCCCAAGTGCTTATAATTGATGGAACGCTGGGGATTTCCAAAAAGATGAAGCTTGAAAACGGGAACGGCTTCCCGCGTTGTTTTCGGAGGCCATTTCGCATGCAAAAGGTCAGGGGAACGCCGTCCTTCTAATTTCGACCACTCGGATAGTCAAATTCCAAAGGTATCCGCATCTATTTTTGCTGAAAACTGTTGATTGGTTTGTGATACAGTGTTACCAGACCACAATTCCTGAACCCAGTCAATATTTGCAAACCTGGCTCTTTCGGAGTTAATGCTAATGCCGGGTTGTGTTGATTTTTTTCATTGAAGAAAATGGCGAAAATATACCTTGCAGCTCGGAATTGACGTTTACACTGCGCATTGACCTCTCCACTGCTAAGGAATTAACAAAATGCTCATTTTACTACTGTTTTTTGTCGAGGCAAAACCAGAAAGATAATAGTGATGAATTTTTAAAACATTTTGACATTCATGCATTGACATTCAAACGGGGACATTCATTGATGTCCCAAATATCCACGAAGCTTCATAAAATAATTACGAAGCTTTTTTGGGGCTGCGTACAAACGTTTTGAGGAGCCGATATCAACTGAGCAGCAGTCAAGGACTCCGTCTCAAAGTGAGTTTAAATCAAGTTCGACTAAGTTTTTATCTGGGTAAGTTTTTGAATCCTGTATTGATTCGTCAGAACTCAGTGGAATGCCACGAATGTTTGCCATGGCACAGACCGATTCGTCGTCAAAAATGGTTAAAAATAACATACATCCCACCTCAGAAAGACATGAATCATGAAGTCATGATCGAGAGGCAGGTCGGGACCGAACAAACGCCAAAATTCGAGCGAACAACCGAATTTGCGGTGTGTTGTGCTTGAAAGAGAGGGAAAATAACTCGACGCATCCATGAAACTTGGTTTCAATGTTGTTTATTGTTCTGTGACATCACACTGCGGAACTGAGTCATGAAAACCAACTTGGAACACCCTTGTGTGTCAAAACAGCCCATCAATCCAGTCTGTGTGGGTTCTGATCGGGATAAAGAATGAACCCACGAAATTCCGTTTTCCCCACATCTGCAGGCAGGGCGCGATTTGCACGGGTGACTGTTCCAAGGGTTCCAGAGACCTGTGCAAATTCCAAGATTCGCAGTTGATTGGGGCAGATGTCGTGAAAGTCTTCCCCATTTGTGGCAGAAGGTCAGAAACCTGGGGTGCCCCAGCAGAAAAACATTTTCAATTTTTGCCCGGCATTTGAGATTTATGGGTTTACTTACTCCTCCCAGTTGGTTGTGAGGATGGAGTTCATCATCATCGTGGAGTCATATGGACTGATAGCCATTCGGCTGGTGGTCCGACCATTTACCTTGTTGCACACACCTTGGGCTCGCAAGGAGAACTATGCCCCATAATCGTAGCCCATTTCTGCTCTGCATTCAACTGAAACGACATGGCCATTTTACGGCGTATACACGCCAACCCGCAGGTTTTCCCGGAGAGAGTCATCTTGCAGAGCAGTGATGCGTGACTTGTGAGATGTGGCTTCTCTGTTGTGTAACCTGCCAAGCCACTATCTTGGACTTGGAAACTAGGGTTCTTTAACGTGCACAGTGTGATGTGCACACGGGACTCCTGCTTAACGTCTCATCCGAAGGAGACGAGGGACTTGGCCACTAAGCCCCCTTCCAGCAGCACAAACTGGGGTACAAGGGTGGTCTCCCATCCAAGCATCATCCAGGCCCAACGTTGCTTAACTTCGGTGTTCTGATGGGAACCGGTGCAAGCCACGAGGTATGCGCTGCTGGCTTTAAAGTTGTCATTGCGGCGAACAGAAAGCAGTGAGAATCTGCACTGTTTACGAGATCAATGGGGGTTTCTCGCACACTTCGGGTCGGTTCGAGAGGTGAAACAGTTGCCATTGAAGTCAATGGTGAAAAATTCCCTCGCAATTCGGAGTTTCCGTTGTTTCCGTCATGAACTCTCCGCTGTGGCGTGTGAACAGTGAAGGTGTTGTGGTGTTCGACCTTTTCATTTGATTCATCCTCCGAGTTGCCTTTCCCGAAACTTGTCACTGTTGGACGCTTGTTTAATTTGTTTCAACAAGCTGTCTTGCTTGCTCTGCTGAAAACTGATCGGCAGGTTGTCCTGTCAGGACGCGGGACGTGCTTCTTGCCATGTGTTCGTCGTTCGAAATCGCCGCTCACCCTTTTTCTTGCATCCACACTGAAAATCGGCGTTGTTTTCCCATGGCATGGCCAACGTTGGCATGGCGTTGCCGTTGGTGTGTGCTGAGCTCATCCAGAAAGCTCCACAGCAAGCTGTGTTCAAATCAGAGGATGCCATCATTGGCCCTTGCTTGTGTGTGAAACAAATAAATTTCGAGCATTCCCTTCTTTTTCCCATTCCCAATGTGCGCTGTGCTGGCTCTCGGCACCATGTTGGTTGGATGCCTGCAGCAGGCAGCCATTTTGATAATAAAAATTCATTCACAAAAATAACCAGGACCTGTTCCCTTCCTTCTGCGGTCTCCTTTTCACGTCTCCAATTCACTGCAACAGCCATGCTCCAAACATATGGATTTTCTTTGTGGGAGCGGAGAACCTGGCAGTGGAGAGTTTCCGAAGCCGGCTTTGGACCTTTTTCTGGACATTTTGTGTGGAAATTGGAGTTTTCTTGAAATTTTGGTGTTGCCTTTCAGATTGAACACATTCTGCATGAGTGCTCCTTCCTGTGTCTTCTTTTTTCAGCGTTTGAAAGTCTTGAAAATCGACTTTTTTTTTTGTGTTCTCGCGCATCAGCGCATGTAATTCCCTCCCTCATCATGGTGGACTCGCCCACGGGCCGCGAACAGCTGATTTTTTCTATGCCTCCATTCCGTGAAGTGAAATTGAATCGTCAGGTTTGCATTTGGGTCTCCGTTTCTCTTCGCTCTCCGTTCAGTCTGAGGACTGGCTGCGGCCAGAGTGGTCGTGTTTTTATTGCAGTGAAGTTTTTGGTCGGTTGTTGTGACTTCTCACTGCTGAGAAACAACATTGAAATTTCATTCTGTCGAAATTTTTCAATGATTGTCGGTGGCATGTGCACTGAAGCGGTCTGCATGCTTTGCAAAAAGCGAATCATGAGCCCATGGTTGATAGATAACCTGGGGTTTTTATTTCGGCTTTGTTGGAAGTATCTTTGGGCACAGTTTTTTTTTCAAGAATTTTTTCCATTCCTCTGGATGAGAGACGTTTTGGCATTTTGTGTTGTTTGCATGTTTGATTTGATCTTTTAAAATCCTTATTCTCCGGCAGTGGGTGTTTGATTTGACGATTTTCCGTGGGCTTTTCTCTCAAATGGACGCACGAGGAGTGACTGCGTGTGAAACTCGTCGAAGATGAACATTTACCAATTTTCATCTTCCTGTTTGTGTGGGGCACATCGTTTTTTTTTTCAACCGGGTGGAAGAAGAAAACTGCCTACGTTTCCCCTGATAAAAATAATTTTTGGTTATTTTCGACGTCATGGTGTGAACGGAAAAATGTGTACAACTTGGAGGCAAAGTCACATTTGCCAATTTGATTGAATTGAAGGACAATTGATGTTTTCTGTTCGTTTGTCTGCTGAAAGTGATTTTCGAAAATGGGCTTTTTATTCAGTTGTCAAAAAAAATGGCGGAAAAAATTTGATATTTGAGACCCAGCATTGTAAAAATTTTGAAACCAGGTAAATGGAAGGACAATTTGTTACTCCTGATGTTTTTTTCGTGATTTTTTTTTGCACAAAAATCGCGTGTTTGGCGATGATAGAAATTCTTCTTTTGCATTTTTCCCCTTTCTTGTATTTTTGTCCCTCCACAGAAAGCAAAAATGGACAATTTAGTTTTTGTCAAAGTATAGTTTTTATTGTTTTTATTAAAAAATAAAAATAAAAAAATGAAAAACAGTTTTTCGCCAATGTGGATCGGACGGAGGGACATGATATATGGGATGTGGACGCAATGTCGTTGAGTCTTTGAACATCGAAATCGGTTCACCAATTTCAGCATGTAAAGACTCGACGACATTGGTGGACAAAAATGGTTCTCCTCAGGACAAAAATGACAACCACTAACCAGGCGCCAATGAAAAGAAATGTAAAAATAAAACAAAACGTAAAAGTAAAATAAAATGAAAAAAATAAGCTCAGAAACATACAAATATGTTTCTCGGACAAAAACAACCACTCCCATATTTTTCAACCTCGTTGATTGTGAAACGAAAACAATGAGTTCATGAAAAACGAAAAAATGAGTCCACAGCCTGTTTTTGGATCATGTGGGCAAAAATTAAGAATATAGGTATCACTTGAGGAAATCACAAAGGAAAAACCAACAGTCCAAAGAAATTGATGTTTGGCGGCGGTAGGAAAATGTGGGATTTTTTGGTCACTATCCCAATTCGTTTTGTCATTTTTAACGGCGAACCATTTGCTTCTGAAGTTCAAAAGACTTGTAATGTGCAGTGCAAATCTGGTGACATTTGGTGTCGGCCGACGAGCTAGTTTCGGACTAATCTCGTTGGATAATGATTAGATATCTGGCACAAAAATTACAAAAACAATCATTAACAGAAGATTTTGCATTCCTCAGCCAAAAGGTAAGTTTCTGAAGTGTTTTTGCAGGGAGTGTTTTCTTGGCCATTGATATGATGAATTTGTGTTCTTCCAGCACTTCGTGGAAGCATTCCGGTTGTGGGATTTCAGACACTTCGAAAGCTAAAAGTCTATTTTTTTAGAAAATCGGCATTGGGATGGTTTATTTGTTTAGCAGATGTTTTTGCAGATACCTACTTAACTTGGTCGCAAGCAATCCCGCTTGGGGTTTTAGACAGTTGGAAGGTGAAACTGGTCTTGTTTTTTTGAAAATATGCGTCAGGATGATATTTGTGTTTTCATGCATTCATGTTTTTTCTTGGCAAAATATGACGACACGAGTGTTTGTTTTTTGCCATTGTGCATTTGTCGTGCGTGGCCCGTGGGGAGATGGTGTTGAGGAAAATTGGCGACGAACGAACTCACATTTGCAAAAAATCGCGATTGTTATTTGCAAAATTTTTAAAAAATTTAATAAAATCCAAAAATTGAAACACCAAAAAACAAAAAATTTGAATTGCCATGCCTGCGAAAACGCAACTGTTTGAAAGTTATATGATCTGACTGCATTGCCGAAATTTCCACTGTCTGCATTGGGGTAAAATACCAATTTTTAGGGTTACGATTCCAAGGACATGTTTATGTGTGCAGGAGGCGAAGTTCGTGGACGTGATTCGCGTTTAGTAGGGGGGATAGCAAACACCAAGCAAGACAATAATAAATCGGCGGTCGCCAAGTAGTGGGTTGAAAACCAGCAATAAGCTGTGAGGAAGGCGGGTTACAGGTTTGGTCAGCTTTAAACGCGAAATAACGGAAAGAAACGCAATCAAGTCCGCGAACGTGGCCTCATCCACATGCTGTAGACCGGTCTTTGAAACTTTTTGGTGCCGTTTTCAGACAGGTATATCTGAGTAAATCTGCAACGTGATGATATGCAGGTATTTTTGTGCACCAGTGGTTGCAAACTTGCTTGGGGATTTCATTTAGACATTCTGAAGGTTTTTTGTTTTGTTAAATCAGTCATTATTTTCGGAAATATCTGACAACAGGATGATTTGAAGGTATTTTTGAGTACCAGTGCAGCAATCCCACTTCAGAGTTTTTGTGCATTCGCGGACACGGAATTCGCACTGGGTTTCTCAAAAAAAAAAAAAAAAAAAAAATCGAGCCGAGGGAATGCTGGTGATCAGATCAATAGCCTGATTGCAAAAGTGCCAAAGAAAGTAAAAAATCACATTTTTCTGTCTTGCAAACAGAACAGTCATGGTGACAGCACAACGTGACAGTATGGAGAAACAGATTGTGAGATTTCGGCAAAAATTCGACGCTGCACCATAGAAGAACAATACTATAAGCTGGTTAAAACGTTTTGTTTTTACTAGCTTAAAGCTTTTTAAACGTATTTTAAACTAGCACCAGATTTAAGCAAAGCGTTCTAGAGGTGTCAGATTTTGACCTCGGTCATGAAAGAGGATCTTTAATATCTGCAGCGTAGAGTTTTTGCCAAAATCTGAACGGTTTCAATTTTTTTACATGTATGAGTACATTAATTCCGCCGCCAGTATACACATGGACGTCACTGCCGATATCTGCTTTGGAATAGAAACTGTTAAACCAAGGCATGTTAAACAAATCCTCTTGGGCATATTGATTGGTTTCAGTTTTTTGGCGAAATGTTTGTGCCATAATCTCGTTAAAATGGACTTGGAGGCCAAATTCTGAGAAGAAAGAAAAACAAGCCAATATGATTGAGAGGAGAGTCGAAACACTCAGCAAATTAAACATAATTCTTAGTCCAACGCAACTACTAATCACTGAACCTCTTGTCGTGACATTTTGAAAGTCAGTTTTTCTTCTGGATAAATAAGAGAAGAAAAAAATAACAGGCAGTCTTCGTTGTAGGTAGCCTATTCGCCAGCAGTTTCATTTCGCGAACAGGCACAACAGTGAGTGGTTTTCACGATTGGCGATTCGGTTCGGACTTAACTTTCGTCTGCACTAATTTTTTTGCAGTTGGATGAAGATCACGATTCCGGGACGGAATCTGACGACGAGTTTGGTGGTTTGAACGATTCGGAGGAAGGTGAGTTGTTTTTTTTATGTTCAGTTCACCCATGTTCTTCTGTTGTAAGTGACAGTGCCGTTTTGTTCGTCCACTTGGCCGAATAGGTATTGCGGAAGGGCCAGGAAATACGGGTGCGACTTGACCAACGGAGTTTTTTCTTCTAAAATTGTGAAAGAGGAAACGGTTGGCAAGCTCATGTTCCTTGATTTGTTCACAGAGACCCTCTGCCTGTTTTCAATGCAGAGTGCAGGGAGTTCTCTGGAGTTGTAAAAATGGCTTTCACAAGCCATTTTCACAGCACATAGGTACTGATTTCACAAACCATTTTCGCACAGCACAGACGCAGGTAGGTACCTGTCATTTCGCTGACGTTGGACGAGAAAACAGGACTTCTCCCAATGTTTTCAGATTTCGAACAGAAATGATGTGATTCGCGTGGATAGCAATTCCCCCAGCATTCTGATCACCTGTTGTGACAAGAAGCTCAATTGTGTGGTGCGGCAAAATTGCCCAGTGCGAATATTGGTGGCCGAATGCTATCGACGAATGCTGTCGCCAAGAATGAAGAATGGCGATTTTAAAGACATAAAAATGTCGAACAATGAACAAGATTGTCCTGGGATCCGCTGGGCGCTGATCCCTTCAATGAAGATCACCTGCATTTGCTGCAATCGATGTGTTTGTGATTTCTGAGTGAATTCAGAGAGATTGGAAGGAATTTTGTCGGTGAATTTTGAAAATATCGCGGTCCACACTCCACGTAAATAATTGTCACTTTGCGGAAACTTGTGATCACGGGAATTTTGGCCTGATGCTTGTCTTATTGTTTCTGAACTCTTTATTTTTTTTTTACATTTCCCACCCGGTGTTTTTCAAGAGAAGATGGTTCCCGGATTCAGATTGCAGCGCCTGTGGTTCTAGAGTTTCGTTTAAACATTTTTAGTTTTTTTCTGTCTCGAAGTAATGGAAGGAAAGGTCCAGCTGTGTTGGCACAATTGTATAATGTGGCAGTTACATGTGTTAAAGTGAACTAGGGGATCAATTTTTCTTGGCAAATGGGCAGTCCTGAGCACATCTGAGGCTGCGACCAATCTCATTTGGATTTGGGTTTAAAACACGAGCGAGCGGTGCTTACAAGCCGAACACCAGTTTTTGATGCTTTTTTCTGCGGTTGACTCAGACTCGAGCACGCTGAAATGGGAGGGCCTGCGGATAAAAATCTTAATTCTTTGCCAATTTCAAAGCAAGATTGTAAAACGTTAAACGGCCATGTTGACTCTCCAAAATGGCAACAGGCCCCGACAGCATTGCCAACATACTTCATTTTTGCATCATACCATGCCCATCAACTCCATGAGCGAGGCTGAGGCTGAGGCCGAGGGGAATGCCAATAAAAATGCATGCGACCAGAGTAATCAAATTGTAAAAATTGAAACGAGCTCTCGACAAAAAAGAACCGGTCATTTTTTCTGTCAGTGCAGCTTTATGGGCAGGAGATTTTTATCGGATCGCGGTTTTATGCCTCTCTTCATGTTCTGTTGTCGGTTTAGTTGATGTTGTGCTGATGTTGTGGTGCTCTTTGAGCGAGTCTCATTTCGCCAGAGGCTGATCCGCACTGGCGAGCACATCGCTTTTATGTTTTAATTTGAATTTCAAAAAATCGCCCATTTGATGTCATGAATTGGAATCTGGAGATGGGAATATGAGATTTCGTGCGATTAATTGGCCAGGGTCGGATTGTGTAACATCTGTTGCAACTTCGTGGCTTGCCCCTCAAGAGCACAAGACCAGAGTGATGAACGACGTTCGGGCCCCGCACTGTGCCAGGATACAGAGAGTACAATCTTGCTTTGCCAATTTCCCGGTTTGCTTCACGGAACCGGGCAAATGCAGCGCGCTTGTTTCTGAAAATTTCACCGTTCAGTGTTTTAAGTGCAAAGTACCCACAGTCTTTTGCTCAGTAATTTCCAAAATATTGAAGTCTTTTGTCGACAATCTGTTGAGCTTGGTCAGTTGGAGACTGTCAGACTGCCAGTGACGCAGCATTCTGGGTAAAACAGTTTCGAAATCCTGTCGACATTTGGAAGGATGCCAAGTTTTGACAACAGTGCAGTCCCTCGACTCTTTCGGATGGGACGTTAAACAGGAGGTTCACGTGTGCAGCATCACACTGCGCACATTTCAGAACAGCTAGTTCCAGGTTCAAGGCGGAGGCCTGGCAGGTAACAGTACACAACAAACCACAAAATTTCCAACAATTGTGCTGTCTGTCGGTCATCCTGCGGGTTGGCAATGGCTGGAAAACTGGTAGCACGGATGGCTGTGGTTTCGGGCTGGAGCGGTGGGGAGCAAGCAGTTGGTTGATAACAAGCAATGTTGGCTGCAAGCTGTGGGTCTTTGTCAAAGAAGCAATTGGTGGTGAATGCAGGAAGGTTTGGTTGGTTTTGAGCCCAAAAGAAACTGCAACCAACGTCGGCGACCTTGGTCTGCCATTCAGTTTTGTTTGACGCTCGCGAAATCAAAATTGCTGTTTTTCATTCAACGGGCTGAAATTGTGACCCGGCGCAGGTGTGGCAAGTTTTTCAGTCTTCTCTCGTTGGTCGTCTGACGTCTCTGAGAAACGGCTGGAGCTCGTAAGCTCCTAATGTAATTTTGGCTATGTTGGTTTGGATGGGTTGTTTGGATTCGTTAGGTTGGTTAGGTTAGGATAGGTTAGGTTAGGTTTAGGGTAAGGTTAGGTAAAGTTAGGTTGGTTAGGTTAGGTTGAGTGAGGTTAGGTTGGGTAAGTTGAGTTTAACATGCTTTTCGGCAAATTAGGAGCTTACGAGCTCCAGCCGCTAGTCGTCTCTGAAAGTCTGCTGAACCAAGCTGGACGCAGCATGACCACCGACGAGACGGAATGTACAGTCGCAGAAACAATTATGACTCCCATGATTCAATGCAGGCACTTGTGTTATTGGAGTTACTGTTGTTTTTGTGACCGACATACTCGCATTTTTGTTCGTTGTGCAAAACGCATTCACATCAAAAAGCCCAATCCCTTCTTTTCCAACATTTCAGCGTCGCTTGCTGTTTCACTGAGCATGCAAATACAGCACATAAAGCAAGTCAGAAAATGAAATTATTCTCAGTGTGTGCCAATGAAACTGGCTGGCTGGGGTTCATTTCATTTTGCAGCGGCTGTGCAGGCTGCTGCTGCAGTGTGTTTTTGCTCTGGCCAGACCAGACCAGACAGATGATGAAGTAGAACGGAACGAACTTTGGAGGATTATTTCTGGCTTGTGTTGCACGTTATCAGTTCACCATTCACTTCACTTCACTTCCTCATTTATTTATTTATTGTTCCCCCGGTGGTGCATGGTTCCAGGCCTGTTCATCGGTTCATCTCGTCGTGGTTTGTTTGCCAACTTGATTCCTTTCGCATTTTTCAGGCCCATGGCTCTTTGCGATTGAATTTCGCATTGAGAGGAAAAGAAATGTGTTCGTGGCAGACTGGCCTGGAGGTGGCAGCAGACCTGTGGAGTATTCCGCACTCCGCAGTGAAATCATTCGTCTGTGGCCAAATGTTCCCACAGGGCGTTTTCTCTTCCAGAAATCTGGGGATGTGCGATTTCAATTCGCAAGTGGTGGGGGAGGGGAGGGTGACACTTGAACGCAGGGGCGCCATGATCCGAGACTTTTCTCAGATTCGAGCAGACAGGCAATGATTGCTGGTTTCGTGTTCATTTTGGCAGTTGGCGAAACAAATTGAACAGCACCAGGGGAGTCAGTGATGGGATTCGATGCCTCTCTGTTTGAAAAAAAAAATGCTCAAACACAGATGAATTGAAAAAAATTGGTCAGACGCAGATGAGCAGCAAAAATTTGATCATGTTCAGAGATTGAAGACATTTTTGCGGTGGATCGCCCGAACCCATTCAGTTTTCTCAGAAATGATCATCAAATTCGCATTTGGAAAGTTGCAAGAGACGAGTCCAGTTTTACCATCTGAAATCGTTCGCGCTGAAGCTGTTTTTGGTGTATTCGAAGGTACCTCTTTGCTGTGAGTCCGTTGGTAAGTTATTTACTTGAATAAAAAGAAAAAAAAAATAGTGCTTTGTCTTTCGAAAGCCAAGCACTTCTGGTGC
This sequence comes from Sinentomon sp. SZTP_YWyxl, assembly GCA_030068105.1. NCBI lineage: Eukaryota > Metazoa > Arthropoda > Protura > Sinentomata > Sinentomidae > Sinentomon > Sinentomon sp. SZTP_YWyxl. The sequence continues at coordinate 11,491 of JASGXE010015132.1, read as the reverse complement.
AGTTCATGGCACTGTGCTTTTCCAGCCTGAAATCATTGTCCAGCTTTGTGGGTTGGCTTGCATTGTCAGGGTTTCAGCCTTCAGTTGTTGTGACCATGCTTCCACCGGGTTTTGACATTCAGGCACGTTGACACTCCACTTTTGCAAGTCGTTTGTTGTTTTGGAGCATGGTTGGGAAGGAAAATGGCAAAATGATTACCGATTCAGTTCGCGTACGGTCCATTTCGTGCCTGACATTCTTTCCTGTTTTGTGTGTGCGTGCGTGTGTGTGTGTGTGCACAGGCCATGAGTTCTCCCTTCCACTGCAGTTGTTTCGCAAGCTGCATGCTGCAAGCCCCCCACCCACATCGGTGCACATCGCCCATAGTGATTCAGGATTCACCTCAGTCTGAATCGGCTTTCGGGTCGGGATCCAACTTCAGCTAATAAGCAGCGGCTGGCAATGAGAAGATAGCGGCAAGGCCACCCCTTTGCATTGGATTTCGTCGATCGCAGAGTTCGGGCTATTATGGTACCTACACTTTGATATAGCGAGGCTTGCTGTATGCGAACGGCGAACCCATTTCTGCCGAACTTGTTCTGAGTTCTGCTGCCGGTAGGAGAATTAGAGCTCTTTCAAACGTATATTTATGGTGTTTTCGTCTACATCTGGTTTCGTTTCGAGTTTGGCCTATTCGAGTCAGGCTTTTCAGGCTGGCAGTTGTGTGGACTGCTGCGAAAAGTTCCTCTCTCTCTTATATCCATCGAACTACCACTATCCCAAGTAAAAAAAGGAACTGAAAAGGTCGTTTTCCATGTGCTGCTGTGTTGCATCTCAGTTGCACGGGAGGGTATTATCGTGGCCTTATTTCAGTCAGGAAATAGTCTCCTATAGTTCGGGGAATAGTTCCACTCGGCAGTCGGTGGAAAAATCGATATAGATATTGGCTGTATAGGCACCTATCTGTACAAGTTTGCTGCTGCGAGTTCGGGAGAAAGGGGATTTCAAAAGAGTGTTGGATGCGTCTGATAAAAAAGCATCGTTGGAACTCCGGAGTTGGAAGTTCTGCCGTCTCTTGCGCTTTATTTCTTCTCTAAATCTTCGAACGTGCTAGTTGCGAATTTTGATTGCTCCTCGGCTCCGCAACAAATATCCTTCGCTGCCGTCCGTGTCTCCCTTTGAGCATGGACTGAAGGACGAGTTCGGATATCCTTCTGGTTATACGAGAGCAGCTCAAACACAAGTGCAATAAGGCAGACCTATTTCGCACTTTTCAAACCACAGCAGACGAATCGTGTTGGACCTTCTTCGTTTCCTGATGGAAATGTGAAATGCGAATCGGGAAAGACGAAGCAGTGGGATGGGATTCTGGCGATTTTACATCGAGTCGACAAAAAGAGCACTCTTGTTAGAAATTTCCACGGATTTTGGATTTCCAATGTGCATTTAACTCGGACGGAAAAGACACGGATATCGTCAAAGCAAGGCCTCAAGCTGATCTCAGATGTGATCAGTTTCCGCGTTATTTTGATGTCTCATTGCGTTTGTGATCTCTGGCAGCAGAAGCCGTTAACTGTGCAAAATACAGAAGATTGGTGGGGCGAGAATGGGCAGTATTGTTTCTTTCATTCCGGCTGGTATATTGTCTTTGGCATGGTGTCGACCTGCCACATTTGAGCAAATTTCGCTGACGTTGTTTGCGGTTTCTCTTCGTTATTTTTCTCAATTTAACCAAACCAAACCTATGGCCTTTTTATCTGCGTTGACAATTTCTGTGGTCGCCAGCCCGTGCTGCCAGCCAGGCTTCCCCCTGTTATTTGTTGTCAACCAACTCTTCGGCGTCCGTCTAAGGCCTTTCGTTCCGCCTATTGGGTCAACAAAAACGTCCGCAGAATTGGCCACTCCAAATGCGGATAAGTATTCCGTAGTATTAGGTATTCCGGAGTTTCTTCGCATTTAATTTCTTTTGTCTGTTTTTTTTAGTTTTATTTTGGCAATCTATCCTGGATTCGGTACGATGACGCACTTTCAACAGTTCAAAATGCCGTTATGCACCCCCACAAAATCGACCACAATCCGACGCACAACATGTGTGTTCGATTGTGGGTCAATTTTTGTTCCAACCCGCAATTCCGTCAATGCCGTATGTTTTTATTCCAACCAGTGGATCATGCATGACGATGATCTTGGAATTCGCACACCGGTTTCGTTCTCGTTCAACTTTGTCCTTGATGAAATTTGCCTAGAACATGTTTTATAACGTGAACAGATACGAACTGATAAGTTCGAAATCGAAAAATATCCGTAAATTTTATGCCTCACGTTCTGCATTTCGAAAGGGGGTGACCAAATGTATTTTTCATTTGCAGATAAAAAAAACTCTTCCAGAGAGGGTGGGTGAAATGGCCAGTTCGAGGTGTTATACCGAGTATGTGTTGCCCCTGCGGGATTTATTTGCGATTTTTATGGCCGGGGTTTTCGTGCTGCCCGGCCGAGGCGCGTGTGCCCGCGCTATTCCGGACTCTGGATTTTATTTATCTGCCACACCTAGAAATAATGGCATCACCAGACTGCAGCAGCTTTCTGCTCTGTTATGGACGTTTATGGATTTGAATTCGTGTTTTAAATTAGAGCGGCGTTTTACAACTCTGACTCTCGGATTGTGTGCATTTCCAATGGTGCTGAAAGTGGGTTGAATGGGCTACATTTTTTGAAATAACGGGAATATGCGAGTATGTACAGTGTGGCAGAAACCGTTGCAACGGAAACTGGCCAGTTTCTGCTGCGAAGCGGAAAAACGAAGAGGCACGGACGGGGTGGTTTCCGTTGATGGACCGGCGTGGGGGGCTCTTGGGCATGCAAAATGTTCGACGCACAAACACTGACAACCACTTGAACATGCGTATTTGTGACGTCGTCCAGTTTATTGCTCAAAATCCTTTCTTAATTGTTTTGTGACTTTTTTTAAGATTCCTTTCCCTGCACAACCTTCAAGGTCTCATGCTTTTTTGTAGCTGCCTGTGTGTTTTCCCCTTGGCCGCATTGGGCAATGGATGTTGATGGCTCTGTCAGCCTTTTCATTCATCACCACCGAAATGGTCGAAAACTAGTTTCTGCTATGCTTCAAGGACACCCTGTAAGGCTGAAACATATATAAAGTTTCCAGCAACACGCGCCTGATGCCTTTTGTGTCTTTCCTGATTTAAGGATCGTGTTAGAATATTTTTGGGTGTGAATTCCATTTGAAAGGCTGCCAATTTTTTTCGTGTATTACGCTTCTGAAGCGAAAGGCCTCACCGTGTTATAGCTCATTTTTTCCATTCCTTCCATCCAGCCTTTGATTTATCGCCCTCCACAATTCTGAATGTATCAGCGTAGGAGACGGAGACGGCGACGGCGACCGAGGCTCAGGCTGGCCCTTCTCGCTTGACCAGTCCACTATAATAAAATTTCCAACCAAAGGCGGGCCAGGCCCTTCCTTTCTTTCCATGTTTGCCTGGGCTCCTTCGGCCTTCTATTCATTGTTGCTGTGCTTCCACATCGGTTGTCTTCTCTTCGGTCCGTGGAAGGAGAAAAGGAATGGAATGGAATGGATAAGGTCCTGCTGGTCGAACGGCTGACTACTTCCGAACAATAATTCTTTCTTCGGACAGCTGAACTATCCGTGGCGTGGCGTGGCGCGGCCACTGGAAATGGAACAGGCGTTGGAAAGAGTGCTGCTGTGCGTTCCAACGTCTGCCCGTGAGGTGGTTGGGGTTGGGGTCCCTTTGTGATTTCGTTATTCATGCTTTCACACTCGCTGGTACTTTAGCCGGGCAGATTTGGTTCCATCAATCTTCTCCATTTCGGATGTGGATGGTCCGCGCGCGCCTTTTTATACGTATACGGCCAACTGGGAAATATTTTATTCAAGTTGGGGATTTTCAGCCGGTTATAGCTGCAGGAGAAAAGCCGTAATGGGGCAAGTGCCATTTTCGGTCGAACCATTCCATTTTCCTGGCCCCAACCATCAAACCTCTTGCGTTATGCCATTCCATACACGTTAAACTATGCTCTATGCCGGCCGGCCCTTTCCTTCCAGATGGATGCGTCCTTGCGCGTTTGCAGATAAAATTCTGCTGTTTCAATTTCCTCGCATGCTTCTTTTGCTGACGCCTTCGTGCGTGGCCGGAGACGCATTCTGCGATGTCGGGTTGAAATTAGGTAATTTCTTATCTCCGCTGTCTTCCGGAAATATCCAACCATAAAAATTGAAATGTTTCAAAGCCTTCGCTCAGATTGTGTGACCTGCGGACCTGCAGGTTGCGTCTGTCGTGGGTCGTCAAATGCATGCAAAGCTTCAGTGCGCACAGCACAGAGGCATGAATTCATCAGCTGTTTGAGGCTTTGGCAAACTGTGCATGGATTGGGATCTGGTCAGACGTTCAGTTGATCATTTTGCAATCACCGGCAGGCGTTTCCTCTGCAATAACTGATCGAAAAAGTAAATACCGAGATAGTTGAGTTTTTCGAATATTTCGTTGGCAAATATCCACCTTCACATTGCAGTCATTTTGAACTGACGAACGTTCAACTCAACGTGTCAGTCCATGATCAGCAAAATGGTTGCAGATTTCTGCAAATTGGCAATTTTACAACCGCGAATCCTCTCGCATATCTGGCATGCTTCTTTTAATTAAATTGCATTTATGCAGCAGTTTATGCCAGTAGCAATTACAAAAGTGAAGCAGAAATGATAAAAATTATAACAGCCGGCCATAAAACTTGCTGTCCGTGCCAGTGCCCCCCTGTCCTTACCAGTGGTTGTTATAAGTATTGTATTGCATTAGGCTCTTTTTCATTCTGTGCTGCTCCTATACCAACTCTGCCCTGCTTCACAAACGTTATAAGGTTGTCAAGCAAAGCAGTGGGGGAAAATAAAATGAAACGAAATTACATTCCTTGCTTCTTCCATTTCGTGCCTGTGCCTGCCTGCCTGGCTGGATGGTTGTTTCGAATAGTTATAGCCATTTCGGCTATCTTTTGCTGGAAGTGGCACGTATGATAAAGGTGGGCGGGGTGTAAAATTGCCTCAAGCGAGAGGTTTTAGTTTAGGCCTTTTCGTTCCTGCAGCTGATGATAAAGTAGTTCCTTCCGCACGAGGAGTTGCGATGGAACTTTCCACAGCCACCTACCTACATGCTTTTGCAGGGAGAAAGGAGTTTACACTTGTGTTCCATCGGATTGGTCCGATTGGGGTTTGGGTGATATTACGTCTTCACTTTGTGAACGGGGTCATTTGTCTGGGACTGACTCCCTCCTGGAGCCGCGAAGTGACAAGACCTTCGTTCTCCATGTCTAAATTGCAACGCAAAATCTCACCTGGCTTCCACAGCAGTTTTCAAGGCGACCTGCAACTCCATGGTGCATGGAAATACAAATTTTCCTCGACGTTATTTTCGACCGAATGCCTGAGTACAAATTGTGCACACAAATGGATCAAATTGTTTGTAGCAATTATAAAGGACATCACCAAGGGCCTTTTTTATTTCTGCGCTGCGATTTTTTTTTCGCAAACTTCGCAGCACCACTTGCAAACGTGAGAACATTTGACACGTGAGAGCACAGATAGCGAGGATCGTTTCAGATGGCTTGCATCGAAAAGTTGCTCTCCTACGAAAGTGAATAAATTGTAGGGTGAGCCGGGGGCGACGCCCCCCTCACCCCCAGAGAAGGCAGAAATGCATCCAAATATTCAAATTTCACCCCTACACAAAAATGAAATCTTGGCAAACGCCCCCCTAGTTCTGTTTTTACAGTTCAATCGCTGGCCACAAAGTCTCACCGCCTCCATCTACGAGTTTCGCGATGGGCAACAACTTTCAAAAATATTTGAAAGGAGGTGTTTCCACTGAGCGGACAGAACCTTGAAAATAATGACAGGTAGACCGCTTTCTGCGCTGAATATTTATTCACTTGCGACCGTCAGCAGTTGTGGTATCTCAATGCCGTTTTCGCAATTTTGAATTTCATGGCTGTTCCAGCCATCTGCATGGGTGTTAGCATCCCATTTGTAATAAATTGGATTTTCCATCAGATTGGACTGTTTTGTTCCCTCAACACGTGCAACAACTCTCTTTTGGCGAGTTCGATTTTGGATTTTTGTTGCCTTTCGGAACCTCAGTGTTTTGATTGGCCTCTTTTTCGAAATTCCAGCCGCAAGCCAAGAGCGTTTCGCCGCCAGCGTTCACCCATGCATTTCATGCGTTTTCTGATGGCGTCGAGTCTGTCGACACTGATATTTTTTTTAATTATTAGAACGAAAACCGGGGTCGAATTCGAACGAAATGGAGCGTGAAATTGGGCAGAATGTTTCAGCTTTTCCGTTTCAATGAGGCAGCAATGGGAGAATCAATCGGTCGGCTTTTCTGCACACGAGTTTCTCGTTGCTGCTTGCTGCGTTGCTGCGAAGTTGGAAATCCGAATCAAAACCCGTCGCTGACATTCAGGCAGTTTCATTCTGCGCCAAAATTCAATGACACGCGAAGGAATGGCCCGTCGGTGCAACTATATGAACTGGTTTGCCTGTCTCTTGACTTGGCAACCATCATTGTTCTTGCCTCTTGATAACAACTGGATCACACAGGTCAGGCAGAATTCTGGCAAGTTGTGCGTCCTGAACAGCTTGTGCCAAGTGATGTGTGGGCATCAGCTCTTTGCCGAACTCCCAACATCAGTCATGTGATGATTCTGGGATTCAGGCACAGATCAACAGCTTCCAATTCCAATCGCACATCATCAGTGATCTTACCTGCTGCACACTTCTGCTTGCCAACAAAGAGATGTGCGCAGATTTTGTTGTGGGATTACTGGTGCATGCCTAGTTTACAGACACATTCACCAAGAATTACAATTCAGCACCAAGGTCTGGGAAAGGGACTGGCCATGCTCTCGATTGACCATTCCAAAGCTTGATTGACCTTTCCGAAAGCTTGATTGACCTTTCTGCAGCTTTCATCAGAGCAAGTTGAAAGGAGAAGCGAACCCGTTGGGAGTGTTGATGTGGGCAGGCAGGCAGGCATTCGAATCGCTGTGCTTAAAAAATGTGACATTTTCAAATTTGAATGCAATTCGCAGGAGACAGCTGTCGGAAGTTGTCTTTTCTTCTCCAGAAGATCTCAGTGGCAGCATTTTCAGAACTTTCGCGCCAAGTCAGTCTGTGCCAGCACTTGTTTTCTTTCTTCGTTCCTTTCCAAACTTGAGTTGCAACGGTATTTTTCTCTGTCGATCTGAGAGGCACTTTCTGGCTGGAGTTTTTCATTGTTCATTGTTCTCCTTCCTTCAGCCTCTTCTGCCTTTGCATTGCACTCTGCAGCGTTGCGTTGCTTTCCGTGCAGTCTTTTCAAGCGTTTTTTCATCTTGCCAACGGATCTGAAATGAGATACCTCGAGATTCGTGACGTGGCGTGACGTGAGTAGCGTTGAGAGAAATTAATTTTAAATTTACGCGCGTACCTTTTTACCTTTTCAAACTTGGAGCAGATCTTGAGAGCATTCATGATGTGCTTGCTTGCTTGCTTGCTTGCTTGCTTGCTTGCTTGCTTTGCGTCGCTTTGGATGTGGGTCCTTGGTTTGGTTTTTCGATCTTTCAGCATGGACGGACGAACGGGCTTTTGGATCTTCGTTCTCTCTGAATGCACTCGCCTTCTCTATCTCTCCCCCTCTCTCTCACCCCTCTCTCTATCTCTCTTTCTATCTCCCTCTCTCTCCCCCTCTCTCTCTCCCTCTCTCTCTCACTCTCTCTCCCTTTCTCTCTCCCTCAGAGGAAAGAAAGAACTTCCCGTCTCTCTTCTCGTCTCTCAGCTGTTTTTCTTGCTCTTGCCATGGCTGTAAAAGAGTAGGTTTACCGAAGTAATGAAAATATTCTGCGTTTCAATGTTTTATGGCCGTTCAGTGGCGTGTTCGTGCCAAATAGATCCACACCACCATTGCTTTCCTGCATCATTCTCAATACGTGGGGCCGGGCCATCCAGTGTGTGCTGTTGGCTGGAAGAAAGCATGGTTTCAATGTGTGTGTGGGGAAGACACTGAAAGAGTGTGGGGGCACCGGAGGGAAAGTGAACTCGAAGAAAGGATGGAGAGAGTAAGCGAGAGAGAGAGAGAAGGGGAGAGGGAGTGAGAGGTAGACAGAGAGAGAGAGAGAGATAGAGAGGGAGAGAAGGATGAAAATCAGCAAGAGGTGAAGGGAAGGGGCGGGGAGAGAATGGTGGCATGGGATTGGAGAGAGGTGAAGGAGAGGCCTCTACAAGGGAAACGTATTTTGGGTTCGTGGAAAATCCTGGGCAAATTTGGGTAGCCTGAAAGAAGAGAATGACAGGTGTTCATGCACGTGTGATATGTGACCCCCTTCTGGTGAGTGTTGGTTGGAAAAAGGTGTCGCTTTGGAAGATCCGAGATGTTGGCATCGCCTTTCGCCGGACGGGAACAGGAAGGCTGTCATTCTTCAAGTTTTGAGTGATTCGTGTCGGAAAAAAGGAAAGTCAGGAAATCATTATATGACGTGGGATCATGGCCTGAAATGTCTTCAATCGAACAGAATTCTGTCCGATTCCGGCATTCACTGATCGCATTTCAAACCTGTCCTGCGAGAAGGAAGGAATAAGTTGGACCTCTTTCTCGATGCTTGAAGATTTAGGCCGATGTCCTTTCGAAGTTCAGGGCTGACTGAAATTCGCTCCAACCCACACGTGATTGCAAGTTGTGCTGAGGAAGGTCTCTTTGGTGACTTTCGGCCTGATTGCTGTTCTTGGCCGTGGGCACGGTTTTCAGTCAGGACTAGCAGGTACCTTGAGAAAGTAGTGGAATGGATATGGAAAAATCTTGTCGGCAGCAGCAACGTGGTTACAAATGTCGTCATATTGCTCCTCGTTGATGAAAACCCTCCCAAGGTTCCACGGACACGGTACGAAAGACGACGCCAAATTTGTGTGGGTATGGGCGAAAGTGGGCATCAATAAGCTTGAGGGAAGTGAAATCACCTTGCTTGCAAAAACCAGTTCTCTCCCAACCACTCAGAAAACACTCAGCATTGCGCGATCACACCTGGCTTGCAAAAATAGATTGAAAAAAAAATGGAAATTACATTAGAGACGTCGTGAGATAGAAAAATGTTTCAGAACCATTCCAGATTTTGGCTTCATGATTCCGGCGATTCTTTTCCGAGTTGCCTGATGCTTTCCTTTTGTTTTTTTTTTCACATCAGCCAAGGTGTGTAAAAGAACAAGTGAGCGAACTCCGGGATTTTCGTGGCACAAAAAGTGCATTGCGGTGTTGCGGCGTATCTAGGCGGAGTGCGCTACGAAAGACATGCGAGTGAATGGCGGACCGCGGTGCGATGCCCACAGAAAGTTAAATTTCTCCTGAACAAAGCGACGGTTTTTGATGCGGCTTGCTGTGGTGCAAAGCTGAAAAATGAGCGCTTCCACACATGTATAATGATCGCAACCTTTCGTCGGGTAAAACTCTAAGCCATTTGAGTAACAAAAGTGCTCAAATTTCGGTGTTATAAAATTCCGGGTTCCTACCAGGCATTTTCAAAGATTGTGCAAATTTTTCCGTTACAACATGGTTACGATCAGCGGAAGAGTTGTAGAGGAAGCCTTCTAGTTTCCAAAAATACCAAAATCGTTGAATTTGAACACCATTTGGCAATTTTGTGGCCTGGGAGTCGCGGCCTCTTCCCCGCTCAAAAACGAAACGATGCATCGTTTCGTTTTTGAGCGGGGAAGAGGCCGCGGTTCCCAGGCCATAAAATTGCCAAATGGTGTTCAAATTCAACGATTTTGGTATTTTTGGAAACTAGAAGGCTTCCTCTACAACTCTTCCGCTGACGGTAACCATGTTGTAACGGAAAAATTTGCACAATCTTTGAAAATGCCTGGCAGGAACCCGGAATTTTATAACACCGAAATTTGAGCACTTTTGTTACTCAAATGGTTTAGAGTTTTACCCGACGAAAGGTTGCAATCATTATACATGTGTGGAAGCGCTCATTTTCAGCTTTGCACCACAGCAAGCCGCATCAAAAACCGTCGCTTTGTTCAGGAGAAATTTAACTTTCTGTGGGCATCGCACCGCGGTCCGCCATTCACTCGCATGTCTTTCGTAGCGCACTCCGCCTTGATACGCCGCAATCCAGCAGTACACATTTCGGTCTCATTTCTGCTCCCATTTGACTCCATGTTAAACGAAGCGCAGTTCTTTCACTTCTTATTTTACACACCTTGCATCAGCTTTCCACCTTTGCCGGTCATGTTTCAATGCTTCATGCTCGGTGCTGGCGGGTGCTGGTTTGGCGGAACCGGCTGGCCGGTTTTCCATCGTTTTCCACTGTGCGCAGTCAGCGCCATGCTTTCGTGTGAGTCTGCCTTCTGCCTTGCGGCCGCTTCAGCCGCATTTTAAAACGAATTGAAAGCACAGGACAGGATACTTCTTGAGCGATGGGAAAGTACTCGTGGTCAAAGGCAAAGGAAACGTCTGGCAAGGCAAGGCAGGTTGGATCAATAATCTCCTACCAGCTGTAGGTACAGTGCTCTTTAGCTGAGGACGACGGCTGCCGCCTGAAATCGCTTCGCCTGCAGCAAGTTTTGAATTTGGATCGCCTCTGCGGTTTCCTGAATGTCCACATGCCGCTGATGGTCCCAAAATAAAAGAAAAACTAGGATGGGTACAAACACAATGGATTATTCTTCAGGCTGTTTCCTGGACTGTTGACAATTGCAGAGCACAGATTATCTGGTTGACAGAACATTTTTTGTAAACATTCCTCGGGAAAATATTGCCTTTATGTTGGACTGCGTATTGGCCCCAACTTTTTTCCCTTCGTGTGATACACCTTTGAGCTTTCTTGTGCCAGATTTTATGCCCGTCAGCTGTTTCCATGGCCAACAATGTTTCCAATGTACCTGAATGAACTGAAACATGCCATTTGCTGGGTGGCCTTATCGAAAAACTTGCCGAAATTTACCTAGATTTTTTTGAAACCCTTTGAAACTTCAAGCGCATAAAACCTGGAGGTTTGCCGGAGTTTTTTTTGTGTTGCTGCATTTGTTGCTGCGAAAAGAGTTTAATTTCTGTGTGTTGATATTTCAACCATTGAGTGCCCAAATCTGCTGGCGACTGGATTTACTTCCGCATTTCACCAACCTCGTTTCGTTAGTCATAATTTTTGAGGACGATGCAGGAGGTGGCCATTTCAACAATAAAATTCTGCTTCTCACGTTGTAAGTGGGCAAAGTGTATGGTAGAAGTTTCCAAAGTGAAGGTGCACTTGGAAATGTGACAACATTGCAAATGGGTGAATGTTTGAAATGTGCTGCATGGAAGCGTGTAAAAGAACACCGGTTGATGTGTATCTTGGTGTGCAAATTGGACGTTGGGAAGTGCGCAGATTGGACGTGTGACGCAGATACCTTACACCCAAATCTTGATGCATTCGTGCTCCCCAAGGCTCCAGGCCGATAAACTGATAACG